>QLSS01000001.1:6501301-6571145 GCA_024372645.1 Trichomalopsis sarcophagae
AGAGAGAGAGAGAGAGAGAGAGAGAGAGAGAGAGAGAGAGAGAGAGAACGTTTGCCGTTATAACGAAGGCTGAATCGCGGGTAAAAATACACGCGTAGAGAATGCATTGGATAAGATCGGTTCGAAATTATAAATAAGACTGCGAGCTGGAAAATAATTCAACGTCGTCGATGAACCGTTATGACAGCGATGTAGGAATATACTCACGGATGGGTTTAACAGCTGCGGCCGCCCGAAGACTACTGGCTCCTCGACGCTGACGCCACAGGATGACACTCATCGCATCGGGTTAATATTCGATTGACACACACACATACACACACACACACACACACTGTGTTAATTTCTCTCACGAGCACTGCGGTATAGTTTATGAAAAGCCGGGCCGGAGTACACGTGATGGCCAAGTGCCGATGCTATCGCGACTACGGCGCACGGCCCGTTGATCAAGATGAGCGGTTGTCGCATGCGCGATCGATAGCGATCCCGATGCGATTAGCCTGAATCGCCGATTCTTAAAAATAAAGCACTCGAATTATCCAAGAGAGAGAAAGAGAAGGAGAAAAATCCTCGAGGCGCTCGCTCCGAGGGCGACACTATCACTGCCGCCGGCTCGGCTCTGTCTGTCTCGCCAACCTGCCTTATCACCGCCGCTCTCTTCTCTCACTCTCGCGCTGCTTAGCTATATATACCATGCACGCTCCCTTCTTTTCTCTCTCTTTCTCTTCCCTTGCCGCCGTCGCCGCGCGATAATCAAAGCAAACACCGATTCTACCTCGTAGCTTTTTCCTCTCTCTCTCTCTCTCTCTCTCTCTCTTCACGGCGCGTATTATATAGCGCGTGTCTGACCTTCGGTTATATAGGTTCGTATAGCGAGGCGCGCACTGAACTTGACACGGAAGATAGAGCCTCCTGCTGCAGGAGATTCCGTATTGGAGACCTGTTCCTCTGTTTTCTTTTTCTCCATCCGATCGTGGAATTTTTTTCTTACGACGCGCATGTGTATATAGTTTTATACACTGTCACTTTACAACAAGCATACGCGCCGATAAGATAAATACCCTCGGAGTATTTTCGTTCCAGCAGAGCAGCCTGTGTGGGAGTATTTTTAAATATATCGTTACACGTATACCGAGCGCGCGAGAGCCGATAAAATCTAAGGCGATAATCGTCCGATTCTTAAAATAACGATCGCGATGCGAGCGCGGATAAGCAGTCAAGCGAACTTGGATTGCATAACGATACGCGCGAGCATATATTTCAAAAATAAGTCTCTCGGATAACGTCGAGTGTAATTTCGAAGGTACGAGAGAGAGAGAGAGAGAGAAGAGATTCTTTAAAATTATGGGTCGGCCCGTCGCGCGCGCGCGCGAGCATCGACTGCAGCAGCTCGAAAATCCAGAGGTAGAAAACGCTTGAACTTCGCCGATAGCAAGCCCGATAAGGATAAGGATGACGATAGCGATACGGCTTCGTTCAACGTGTGTTACAACGACGCCGTGACTAATGGCGATCGGCCGATAGCACACGGTCGATCGTAAAACACGTAAGGATGCTCGCTCTCTATCTATTTGCGCTTCTCTCTCTCTCTCTCTCTCTCTCTCTCTCTCTCTCTCTCTCTCTCTTGTCGTTGGCTGCCGCATCTCTCCCGACGTCCGCGAACCACGTGGTCGCGAATTGCGCAACACACGCAGCCTAGTTTTACATTACGACGAGGTCGGGTTACGTTTTTTCGAAAAGGAAATAAAAAACGTCCCGTCGTATATTAAAAATTAAAATTCAGCCGTTAGAACTGAGGACAAGGAGTACGTAGGCGCGAGACACTTATCGTTTTCCGAGAGAGACGCTTTCGCTCCAGATAGGTCAAGCATACAGAGCCGAGCGCTATCAATTTCGCGCTGAGAACAATTTCTCTCGGCTCTTGACACTCGCGGTATAATGCATGGCTTTCTTTTTGCAGCCAGCTGTACGTATGCCGATTTATCGATGCGCGCGTACGGACACGCACATACGCGAGCGTAGACGCAAAAAATAAATCGCGCTCGATCTGCTTCTGCGAATTTGTGACGGAACGAAGAGAGCGAACCGCTGAAAGAGAGATCCCTGGCGCCCGGCATATCTCCTTCGTTGAGATCCCGAGTATAGTAAGAGGGGGAAAAAGAGATCGAAAGAGGAAGATGCGACGGAATGTTCATTAAGCTCTCTCTGGTGTGTTTTTGAAAGGAATAACGAACGGTATCTTGTAAATTACAAATCGTATACACGGGGAGAAGAGAGTTAGACGCAGGTATGGAATTAGTAAGGTGGAAAAAAAAAAGAAGCCACCGATCTAATTCGGCGTAAAATTTAATTACAGCCGATGCGCTCGGTGTTATGGCGAAGGAGCCAAGCGCTCGCGGAGAAATCGATGCAAAAAATCTCGAGCCGCTATACATCACTCTCGTAATCGGACTGCCAGAGAAAAGAGACGCGGAACCGAAAGGGGTCCTTGATATTCCTCGACTGGCGCACAGAACACAGTGGTCCCACTGTCTCTCGCTCTCTGGGCTTCTTCGCTACTGCGCGAGGAGGTCCCGGAGGAATCAGCTCGTCTACGGTCTAGACTCTCGAGCGCGCATCCCTTATCACTCTCCGCTATCGTTTTCTTTATCTGCGCAGCCGCTCGCGAGAGCTTCTCTCTCTCTCTCTCTCTCTCTCTCCGCCGCAGATGCCCCTGCGATTATAGCCTCTCCTCGTGCGTCGCCGCTGCTCGCTTATCGCTCGCTCGCTCGCGCAGGAAAGAGTTTTGCGTATACAGGCGAAATCGCGATAAAGCTCGCGCAGCCGCTCCATATAGCTGTGCTATGCGCGTGATGCACAAAGGAAGCTTTTCTTCGCCGCGCGAGTGATCGTCTGTTTGTTTTACATGGAAACGGCCGGCGAGAGATATGACCGGCTTGTCTCTGTGTGTGTGTACGCACATAAAAAGGTAATCCCTGAATTCGCTGCAGGCCTCTTTGCGCACTCGATACACGTAGCGCGGGGCTAAGAGAGAGAGAGAGAGAGAGGGAGGGATGCCGGCTTCGCAAAAAGCACACAGCGGCTTGTAAAAAGAGAGAGAGAGAGAGAGAGAGAGAGAGCTGAGAGAGTGGTAGTCGATAAGGCCGGTATAAATCAGCGGCTTTAGCCACGACTAGTTCCGATCGTTAATCCCGACGCAATCTTCGAGAGCACGAGTCTCGGATAAACCGGCGCCGCGGAACGAGCGTTCCGTCAAGCTTGCGAAAAAGTTGAAGCTTTTTATCGAACGAGCGCCCTCGCGCGCTTTCTAGAGACGTGTCCGGGGCGCAATTATGATTACGAGCCCTCGAGCAGAGAGTGAGAGAAGGACGATTAGGCAGCAGCGCGTCAAAACGGCAGCGAACAAATGGAAGCGGCTCTCTCGCTGCGCCGCTGGAGATTACACAAATGAGAAATGACCATCGGGGCTATCGGTCGAGCAACTTCCTCGCGCGAGCGCTGGACCACGGGGGAGGGTGAGACAAAGGGGGGGTGTCGCCCGCCTGCGATCTACAAATGTCCGGCATTCAGCTACGTCAAGTCTCTCTATCTGCACGTCTCTCTTACGCCTAGCCCTGGGCGATTTACAAAGGTTCACGAACGCGACGATTCTCTCTATATCCGCGCTTTTCCCTGGAAATAGATTCGCGCGATTATCGCGCCCCTTATGCAACGTCGCTCGGCGATTATTAATAGAACAAGTCTAATGGGCTTATCGCGGCCGCCTCTGTGCGCGTTACGTTCTCTCAAGACTGCGGTCAATATTTGAAAGCTCAGCGGGGCTTATCGCGTCGCGCGAGATACGATCGATTTTTTACATCACAGGTATAGGAGATAAGAGTAGCCGATCCGTGCCGTCAATAAATCGCTCGCGTAACGATACAAAAAGTTGACTTAACTCGCTGTGGCGGTGAAATTTGTTCGCGCGCGCATCGATCAATATTGCCCGAAAAGTGAGGGTGACAGGAGCGATCGGAAGCCTTCGACACACACATACACACACATACTCGAGGCATTAATCAAACAATAGCTCTATGTTTTTTGCATCGATCTTCCCCTAATCACCATAGTCCAGCGACAGCAGCGGCCCAGGCCGAAGACGAAGTGCGCGTCGGATAACAAGCGGGGGACTTTGACAAATCGTCGATTGACCCCGAGACATTAGCCCTCGAGCCTTTATTATGAGTCGCGCCTGTGTCTACAGACTCCGGCAGAGAGAAATCAGAGTGCTTTTTTCGTGAGAGGGATAGACTATGCGCGCGCGCGCGCGCGCGGCCTTGACGATCGCGAATAAATGGAGCCTCTGTTGGCCGAGCCAGACGCCGCTCTCGCTCTTGAACGAAGAAGATAGAGGGAGTCGCGCGCGAGCTTATATAGACAGAGAGGCAAAAGGCCGAGGATATGCCAGGAACGTTTCCGCGTGATAAGATAAGAGAGCCGACGCGTATCTGCAACCTGCACACTCCGGCTTGTTCTATACGTCTACCAATTCGCTCCCTCTACGCGTTATATATTTCGAGCAGGCAATTATTCAGAGAAAACGAACACAAAGCCGCTTCCTCCGCGCACGTAAAGACTCTTATAGCCACGTCGTATATACAACGTATCAAAAAGCGGAAGCCATCCCTTTCCGCGCGAAGGAGGCCGATAAAGAATTTGTTAGCGCCTTAAGTGCATCTTCCTGCGGAGCCCAAGAGAGCTGAGCGCGCAGCTTATCCGGGACACGTGTTAGCGCACTTACGAAACAACAGGTGAGGAGCGTACGAAGCCGCGCTGCCTCCCACGTGTCCGGAAGCGACGCTCCTCGTCTGTCGCGCGCGACTTTTCTAAAGTATATCCATCACGAGGGTTGAACCAAGGAAGAGTAGTGGCCTGGAAGAACAACGTCGCACGTGCGCATCCGCCTAGCCGCGACAGCCCAAGTGTCATAATAATTCTTTCCAATTTCCATCTCGGTCGAGCCAGAGACGCGCATAATCAGGAGCGAGCAGCTAAGACGCGGCTTATACAGCTCTCTCGCGTCGCGAGAAATCAAGAGACGAGCAGCGCTGTCGCGAGCGTAAATTGAGTTCTCGCGAGTGCTTGGATGCCAATAAAAATTCAATAACGGACACCCTGCGCGGTTTCCCGTCGAAAAGTTCCTCTGTCCTCGAAAATAGCCGATGCTATCGTTCAGCCCCTCGACAAGCAAATGCCCGGCTTGACACTCGTCGAATTTACCATTCGCGGATTTTCGCATCAGAGCGCGCTTTTTTTTTTTTCATCCCCCATCCTCTCGGCGTGTAACTTTCGAGCTCGGCTCTCTCTCTCTCTCTAGTTATTATATTGAAATCGGGCTTTCAAAAGTTCGCAGGGGGGGGGGGAGAGACAGCTTCGACGGGGGCTTATCTCGCGCTCGGACGCGAGAATGGTGCACGCGCGTATGTATAGTCTCTCTTCTCGCGAAATTCCCGAAAACTTTCGCGGAGAGATGATAAATTCAACGGCGAGGATGATAAGAAATTTCCGGAATCCTGACAATCTCCGGTGTACGCTCGGCTCTTCGATACAGCGTCGGATGTTCTCGAAGCGGCAGATTTAAAATTCTCTCGCGAGACTTGAATTATATATCGCTCTACTACTGTGTCTCTCCCCGAAGAAATTTTCTGAAATTTCGCGAGCTCCAACGGCGCGTCAAACGTCGAGAAGAAATTGCCTGCCGATCAGCTTCCGTTCGCGTGACACACCGCTGCTCCTGCACGCTCTTATATATATAATATCGCGATGGAATTTCGTGCAGCAGCAGGCTCTTTCTCGTCTCTGTTTAATGCTCTTAATCCGGCCGTGGGGCGGCCGGTTTTCACGATCGCTAATGAGATTCCGAATGTCAAAACTCCAAAGTGGACGAGCCGGAGCTGTGCCGGCCCCCAAATAACGGATCACGCCGCGATTAGATCGGCCGATAACGCGGACGAACGAACGGCTCGGTTCGGTTGTATACACACATACACACACACACACACAGACGCTGACTCGCTCTCTTTTTCTGGCTACATAAATTTTTGATACGTCGAACACGCACGCACACACACACACACACGCTTTGTATTAATATATAGGACGAATGTGTTTCGAAATTCGGGATCGCGCAGCTCTCGTGTATAATTGACAGTAATGCCGCATCCTCGTTATACACACGCGCAAGATAGGAGGGACGGAGATGATGAACGAGAGATGGACGCCGAGAGATAAGTTTATTAACGCCTACGGCCAGAGCTTATCGCTCCGGCGTTATTTTTTTTTTCTCTCGAATCGAAGCTGTTTGAGTGCTTGTCAATTATTGACCAAACTTACGCAGCCGATAGCCATCGCGGAGAGTTCGCCGCGATAACGCGATGAATATTCATCGTACACACACGCGCACCGGTGACGACGAAAAATCAGTCCGGCGTATAAGGAAAAAATCGTCGTGTGCCGTGGAAAAAGTTTGAAAAAAAAAACGAGCAAAAGCCATATAGCGCGAGCGGGGGAGGACGAGGCGGAGGAAAGATAAAGAGAGGACTAAAGAGCGGAGATTAGCGCTAATGCACCATCGGGTCAATGGAATGGGAGAGAGAGAGAGAGAGAGAGAGAGAGAGAGAGAGTATCTCTCATATTTCAGACCCCCGTGACGTCGTCCGAGATACCGAATCATTCCCACCTAGAGAGCGACGTTATTTTTAGGAGATCCCTCTCACCTCTCTTAAATTCTGTATAACCAGCTCTCCACTTTGGTTACGCGTATAATCTCCGCGCGCTCTCGACTCGCATCCCTTTAAGCGCTCGATATAACGTCGCTGCCGGCTCAGATCTTATCCGCTCCGCGGGCAGGAAAAACTCTTTGGAGATTCCTGTCTTTTTTTCTTTTTTTTTTTTTTTTTTTTTTCGTCCGCTCCTGTTTTCCTCTTCTTTCTTTTCCAGTGTGGTCGAAAATCTGTTTCGGTATTCCGACCGTGCTCTAATGGCTCGGATTAAAAAGGACGCAGCTGTTATACGACTGATTTACGAGTATACAGTGGGCAAGTCTCGCTTAGCGCAAATTGCACATACCGCGTCGCACTGTGTGTTGTTTGCAATCTTAATTCGGAATCTTGAAAAATTCTCGCGGTCCCCAGCGTTTGATTATATTTTCCCCTCGGTGATATACGAGCCTCTGACGTGGCACGGCGTCGTAAAGCTCTAATTGATGAACAATAATTATATTGATTACACCGCCTCTGGTAACCCCCGCTGCAGCTTTCGCCCCATCGATTGCCTCATTAAAGAGGAAAACGGCTCTGCGCGTGTTATTACACACACACACACACACACACACACATACACACAGCGAGCTGCTTATAAGAAACGACGAGTATAGTCGAGCTCGGCGTCGCTTTAATAGAAACGTCGCGCGCGATAAATAATATTCCGCGATGCAAATTCGAGCGAAAGGGAGAAGGAAAAAAGTGAGGGTATGACTGCGAGCACGCGAGGGGGGAGGGGGAGGAGCGACAGGAAGAGAAATTGAGTTACAGTGCTCGCGCGGAGAAGGCGCGCGATAACACACGCCGCGAATTTTCATTCGAACATCCTGATAACGGCCTAATGGCTCAAACTTGCTCTCTGTCTCCCTCTCACCCCCGCGGACGCGTCAGCGAACTCAATGAATTCGAAAGCGATAATGCAAACTCTCCAGCGGGCCAAGAACGTTCGTCGCGACGCAGACGCCCTCTTTCTCTTCGCCTCTGCAGCTGTGTGTATCGCGTCCGTAATCGGCTGTGTGTACTTATTTTTTTTTTTTCATTTTCTTCTAGAGAAAATTCGACGCGAAAGTTTTATCATCGAGGAGATGTATCGGCTTATCGCTGAGCGCCTCTGGAAAACGCGAGCGCACTTGACATAGAGCCATGAACCAGAGGCTCGTATCCGATCGACGTACCGTCTTATCAGCTCGAACGAAAGCGAGACAATAATCCGGGGTGCAACGTGCGATATGTGTGTAGGTGCGCGCATTGTATCGAAGGCACATGGACGAGTAAATAAGCGCCGGGATCATATAGCGAAGGCTCTGCACGACGGGGAGAAATGGAGCGCGATAGATGGACAGATACACGGGGGCGCGCAGAGAGCCATACTCCGTCGCGCAGCTCCTGCAGGAAATCGCGATTCTGCAGCTCTGGCTGTATAATTCGGTATCTTGACGTCCAAGCCGACGTGTCACCAGAGTGAGAGAGAGAGAGAGAGAGAGAGAGAGAGGAGCTCAGTCCGCCGCGCGATAGTAAGCGAACGGAGTAGCAGCGCGTGTATGTGTGTGTGTATGGGGTAGTATGCTCTGTGCACCTATATTCAGCCGGTCGTCGCCACCCACTCGTGTGGAAAAATGATAGCAGCAGCAGTGAGCTCGCTGACTGAGTAGCTAGGCTCTGCTGCCGGAGCCTGAAAAAGGGGGGTGGGAGTAGACACTGCTGCCGCCGTCGCTACTGCAAGAGAGAGAGAGAGAGAGAGAGAGAGAGAGGGCGGACGCCGAGAGATGCCTGCTCCCGATTCCCTTATCGCCGCGGCACAGTTGTGTATGCCTTTATGAAGATCTGTCAAACTCGCGCGTCGCCTCTCCCTTCCGTCTCTCTCTCTCTCTCTCCCTCTCTCGACACATCCGCGATACACTCCGTACCTATACCTATATACCCCTCGCGCCGTCGTCTGAGCACATAGCCCCCTCCGAAGGATCTCTCTCGCGGCTCTCTTCTCTGAGCGATGAGCCCGGGTATATTTTTCATTTATCGGACCTCAGAGCGCGGCTGGAAATTTCGAATCGATAAATCCCACAGAGAGAAGAGAGAGAGTCGAAGGGTTGCAACCCCGTATACGTGCTCGCGATTCCAGTCACGCGCCCCATCGGAAATTAGAGCCGACTATACATAACGCAAGCACCGGCCCTTTTCACGCCCCGAGACGACGACGATGTGAGTTAAACGAATGATCTTGGCCGGGTGGTGGGCGACGCTTTATGACGCGCGCGAGAGCCGCTGAACGAAAAAAAAAAAAAAAATCACGTCTACGGGTGTAATCGGCTGACGCGCGTTGATTCGCACGCGGACGAGAAAATGAAAATTTGAACGACACGGCGATAGCGCGCGGTTTTTTGTCAGCTCTCACCTTATCGGCCGGCAGATAGGGGCCGCGTTGCGTTGTTTATTATTTTATTTTTTTTTTATAAACGCCGCGAGGGAGAGCCGATAAGGATATCCCAAGGACCAGGTCCGATTTTTTCGCTATCCGCGCTTTCGACGAGCCGAATTATTTAGTACACGAGAATACGGAGACAAAAGCTGCATCAGCGGTAAACAAAATCCATTTGAAAACGCTGCCGCCGCTCGTCTCTCGCTTTCTCCGTATCTCGCCGGCAGTCGAGTATCGACGTTTACGGCTGCTTTTTACGCGTACATACCGGCTCGCGAAATTCCAATAGCAACAATATGCATAATCCCTAGTTGACGCGTGCAGCCTCTCGCGCGGCACACTCGCTCTTCCTCCGGCGTCGAGATAAAAAGAGCTCGGTTGAATAGGGGAGAACGAGTAGTGGATGATGAGTGTACGACTTGCTCGCGCTTAGCAGCTAGCAGAAACTGGCACGTGGATATTTCTCGGCGAACAAATCAGCGCATTGTCTGCCGCGCCGCAAAAGCAGACCCGGCGCCGAAGACAAAGGAAGCCCGTTAACGAATCGCTCGCTTCTCTCTCTCTCTCTCTCTCTCTCTCTCTCGCGCGCAAGCTCAACGTGGCCTATCTACATCCCCGAGAAAACGCGACTCTCTTCTCTCTCTCCATTCAGCCCCGACTACTGCGCGGAGTGAGCCTATACGATTATTACCGATACATCCACTCGTCGTCGTCGTAGTCTGCCTTTCATCCCCCTCTCGCGCTATACGTGTGCGAGATTAGCTCCTGCATGTCTCTCGCGGCTTCTTCGTGCATTGTTTAGTTAAGATTGCGCATGTCTCCGCTCTGTGTGCTCTAACTCCGTCGAGTAAGAATCATTGCGGAGCTCGCGGATCATCGACGAAGCTGAGTTCGCAGATGAGGTTGAGGGCGCATGCGGGGGATTAAAATTGATTTCTCCTCTCGGAAGAATAACGAGTAGTCTCAGCTCGTATTATCGATTCGTGTGTGTGTGTGTGTGTGTGTGTGTGTGCGGGACACGAAATTCTCCGAAGCCCTCCGGTATACAACACACGGTATAAATATACTGCACCGCGACAGTGCAAAAAGCGACGGCGTCGGTTAACGGCCTTTGCATAGTCCCGTGCTCGCACATACACGATCGCTGACCGAGATGCACGCGTATCGCACGCACACCGTAAGCTGCTGCTCACTCTCCACCTGCTGTTCGCGTTCCTTCCTTTTTTTTTCTCTCTCTCTCTCTCTCTCTCCTCTACATGCTTAATGCGATCCCGGGGCCGCTAAAATATACAATACCACGAAGCCGAGCGAGAGAGTACGTACGCGTTCACGTATACAACGCACACAGGCAGCGGCGGTGTGCAGCGCGCGATGCAACTCGGATAAAAAAAAAAAAAAGCCGCGCGAGAGATCTTGCACGCAGAAGGCGAGCGTAGTGTGCTGGAAACTCGAGGCCCCCGTGCGACTGCGCCGGCTTTTTTACGCGCTCGCGCCACAATTGGACTTTTGCCCGCGTGCGAAGAAGCTCTCGGTTAAACGACTTAATTCATTCTCTCGTTTATTCTCCCGAGTTATATTCCATTGCGGAATCGCCTGCGTCGACACAAAGCGAGAGAGGAACGCGCAGGTGCGTAAGGATTTCCCGGTAAAGAAGGTTTATAATAGGCTCTGCGCGAGAGAGAGCAGATATGCCATTATGCGTAGGAGATTTACGATTTCGCGGCGGTTAAGAGAAGAAGAAGAAGAAGAAGAGCTGAGCTTTCCCCGGCTAACGCCATTTTCGGAGCAGCGGCTGCTATACTCCCCGTAAAAGGACTTGCACACGTGCGGCGACGACGGATTGATGCGGCGAAAGTTTCACTCACCTGGAACAAAAAAGAACAAAGTCGATTGTTAGTTTATACGAGCTGCTCTATATATAGAACGGTTGATTAGCGCTTTATCGCGAAATTTCGTTTAATTGCTCGAGTATATAACGGACATCCTACGCGAGTAACTAGCATAGCCATAATCTAATCATCGCGAGATAGATAATTAAGTACGTTGGGATAAATTTGCGGTCGGCATATTTACGCGCGCGCGCGCGCGCGCGAGCAGGAATATACAAGTTGAGTGAAATGCGAGCGCGGATAATTTTGCGATTAGATACGCGATTCGAAAATTCAGCGGGAATTCGAATGCGAGATCGAGCTACGAAATTGGAAAAGAGGCAGTTAATTAAAAAGCCAAGAGGGAGAGAGGAATTGATAAAGCATTATGAACGGTATAAAGCTCGATAAGTATCTAGAGGAAGGCGCTGCACTTTTGGCTCGTAGCCTATTAAAAATAGTCAGAGCGAGAGCTGAAACTCGGAGATGAAGATCGAACACAGCAGAGCGAGAGAAGGATTCGAAATTCCCTCTGATGTTACGGTGGGGGAAGGAACACATTTCAGCTGCCTCGTGATCTTGAAACTCGGTGGGCCACGATCGATTTATCTCGATACATCCGGCCCGTACTCGCTCGCGCCTCTCGAGATTTGCACGAGATGAGACGAGATAGTGAGCTGCCGGTGCAACTCGATTTCGATATTATGATTCACAGTTATACAGCCCGAGTATAAGAGAGCTTTTTTCTCGGGGTGAAAGTGTACCGCATGCGCGATTTTCTTTGTTTTCGCGATTATAACGGGCTCGCCTCGCTAGCTCATCGATGTATTTACGAATTTATTATTTTGCCGCAGAGGGTCTAAGAATAGCAGCGGTTCATCAATCTCCGCCTCTCTCTCTCTCTCTCTCTCTCTCTCTCTCTCTCAGTAGCATAAATTAAGACTTCTTTTTTTAGAGAAAAGCAAAGAATATACAGTTAGCGACACGATCCGGGCGCGCGATATCTAAATGAGAGGCGTTTAATGGCCGATAGAGCCGCGCGCATATTCAAAAGTTCCCTCTCCCCGCTATATAACATACTAGTGAATGGATGACGTTGGCCAAGAAGGACAAGGACGAATTAGCAGCAGAGAGAGAGAGAAAGAGCGTAAGGTATGTTGGCCGCAGGGCTCTCGGCGGGTAAACTTTTTAAATACTTTCCAAGTCCCTCATAAGGATGACAAATTGAGCGGATCCTTTAGCCGCAGCCTGGGCGTTTTTCCCTCTTCCTACGCTACGAGGCGATTAATTCAAGAAAAGGCATTACCTTCCTTAATCTCTCTCTCTCTCTCTCTCTCTCTCTCTCTCTCTCTGTGCGAGCGAACCGGCAGGACAATCTGCGCATCGCGGCAAATCTTCGTCGCAGCTAGAGCTTGGCGCGCGCGAAAAAACAAGAGGACAACGCGCACCGTCGGAGACTTCTTTTTCCCAGACGAGAGCCAGACAATATAAATGTCGGCCGGGCGTCAGTGTGCGAGAGAGGAGAAAAGGCCGATATCTGCAGCGCCGGCGAGTTAATTCCGCCCCCCGAGGACTGTCTCTCTCTCTCTCTCTCTCTCTCTCTGTGTGTGCGTGTGTGTGGAAGAGAGTAGAAAAAGAGAGGGCGCGAGATAACACATTTTGACGGTATAAAAATGAGTGTTTTTCCCTGGCCTATTTGGAGCCGCAGATAGAGCGCACCTCCGCGAGAGAGAGAGAGAGAGAGAGAGAGAGAGAGAGAGAGAACTGCATTTCTCTCCGGATTCTATCTGCGGCTTTCTCTTTCCCCACAGCGCGCTCATCCACAGCGTCCGCTTATTTTTTGCCCCTCTCCCAGCCAGCGTGTTTCCGTAAGTCTCCGCGAGCTCGTATATTTTTTGGAAAACCTCGCGAGAGATTCGTGCGTGTACACACTCTACACAGCCGGACAGTAGACCGTATACTCTTGCGGCGATAAGCTCTCGCGTTTAATAATAACCCGCGCAGCTATTAACGATCGCGCTTTTCGGAGCCGTGCGATAAAGCTCGTTTTTCCGCAGCATCAGTGTATTCGCAAAATTTGATAACGGAAAAAACGGGTATATAAGCGCTTGTCAGTCGGGATTGTTTAATTTTTCCAGAGAGACGGACGGACGGAGCGCGACAAACGGCTGCTCTGTCCGCAAGCCCATCGCGAGTGAAAAATAAATCCGGTTGTGTGCTTTTTGACAAGAGCAGGGGCTCTCCAAATCCCTCGGAAGTATAGAAAAGAGATCCGGTGTCTCTCTCTCTCTCTCTCTCTCTCTCTCTCTCTCTCTCACTCTGGCGATGCTAGATCGTATCTCGACGCGGCGCGAGCGCGCGAGAGAGATAGCCGCGCGGCATTGTTTCTGGCTATCGCAATAATGCCGCCCGTGCCGCCTCTCTCTCTCTCTCTCTCTCACTCGCTACGCACAATGAGCGCGCTTAAACGAACGCGCGTCATAAACTCGCGCGAGCGATGAATCGCCCGGTTGCCACCGCCATCAGCGCGCTGTGCGTGTTTCGTTGAATCGCTCTTGTCTATATATGCCTGCGGGATCATGGCGGGCAATTTTAGATTTGGAGAAAATTTCGAAAGTGCAAAATAGACGAGCAGCCGCTCGGTGGTTATATAGTCGCCGTAAGCCGTATAATGCGGTGTAGACACAGGTGCAGCAGCATATATGCATGACCTACAATGTGTATAACGTAACGCATCGTAACTGCGGGGCAGTTATGCATCGGCTATACGCGTGCTAGTGTGTGTGTGTGTGTGTACAGTGCGGAGAGTGTAGGTAAACACGGAGGAAGTGTGGGATCGAGAGATACCGAGAGCGAGCGCGTGTGCGAGCGCCGCGTTATCTCGACATCTATATCGAACGCGTCGATATATAGAAAAAGGGCTACCGTATACGTATGTATATGTACGCGGGGGATAAAATAGCGAAAGTGAGCGGGATATAAATTAAGATGTGTGTGCATTAATTCGTACATTTCGCTGGAAATGCGAATCTGACGAAATAATAAAAATACGCTCGCGCGACTATGCAAATGCGGGGCGAGATGCGGTTTGAAAAAAAAAAAAAAAAAAAAAAAAAAAATCATATCTACTTGCGCAAACGGCGTGAAATAACTAGTTTAAAATTCGCGAAAGAAGGCGTACGCATAAGCGATCGGTACAAATTAAGCGGATAAGCCCGGAGCAATTAATCATCTAATCCAGTTTTGATTAAGTACGACTCGCGACGATAAACGCGCGTATATATATATAGGAAAAAACAAAAGCAGCATCGGAAAGTCCCCCCTCTCTCTCTCTCTTACTCGCACTCTCGGCACCTCCGGCGATTTATCAATTAGCGCGAGCGGTAGCGCTCAATAATTTAGTTAAATCATTACCTCGGCGAAGGAGACACATCGCAGCGCAAAAGAGACTACGTACTGCGCGCACTTGCCTATCGGGCAGATATGTTAATTCTCAGAGCGCGAGCCGCTGCGTTTATATGCGCTCGAAGAGCGAGAGAGCGGCTACATTTAAATTAGATCGCACCCTCGCAAGAGAGCTTGTTTTACTCTCTCTCTCTCTCTCTCTATGTGTGTGTGTGCAGCGGCTTTTAATAGCTTCATTCGCGGATCACATCGTAAAAGCAGCCAAGGTCGCTGCTGGATGAACGCGAGAGACATCGGTCTCGCTAATGCGTCGGTTTATCGAGCCGTTGATGGAATTGTTCCTTTTTTTTTTTTTTCATAAAAATTTCCACCGTCGATCGATTAATTTTCGCCGAGCGAAATGCCAAGCGCTCGCGAAGCCATAAAGAAAGTAATAATAAATAAACAGACTAATCGGCCGGTCGATCTAATCAGATCAATTCTCCTGATGGAGGAGGGGAAGAGCTTCGCGAGCAGATTTCCAGCGCGATAGCGTAATCCATTTGAGAGCACGCACCTTACGTATACAAGCGCTCTCTCGAGCCGGTGCATCGAGACACACGGGAGATGATTAAAAATTCGCGGATGACGACGGACCTGTTGCTCTCCGATCAGCGAGGGAAAAAAGTTAGTTGATCGTCACATACATACCCTCCGCACGTCAGAGAGGTAAACCGGCTTAGCGAGCGCAATAACGTAAACCAGCTGTGATATACACGTAATAATCCTCTCGGAGCTGTATACACATCATATCATAAGCGAGCAGGAAAGGGCGTCGGCTGCTCGCGCGCGCAAAACGGGCATAATGAAGACAAAGACTCGCGCGTACACATACTTGTACACATAGGCCTCGGGATTTCGTGCCATGTCGGCCTCTACCTTGCTATATAACGCGAACTCGCACACGTACGGCTGTATGATCGTGTGTGTGTGTGTGTGTGCGTTGAGGTGTATATATATATATATACGCTCGCGGAGATAGAATCAGTAGCTGGAGCTAGTTAGACGATAGGATCGCGCTCGCGCAGGCTGCGAGAGCGCGAGGGAGTGGGAAAGAGTACAGAGCAGAGGGGAGGGCAAAAAGAGAGCCGAGTGCGATCGCTGATAAGAGTTGCCGCCGCCGCCGCCGCTCGCTCGCGCCCACCCGATAACGCTCCCTTATCTGCGTCCAGTGGCGCCGCAACTCTCAAGGCTTTCCAGTTCGCCTCGATATAGCACACGCGTATGTGCTTCTATACGAGTCTCTGTGTGTACGAGAATCAAATTTATGGAGCAGCCCCGCGAGTTTAAAGTTGAGAGCGGGAGAGAGCTTGATTTCGAATGATTTTTCCCGAAAGACCCGACTATTTTCGATTTCCACTCGATCGATATCGCCGTAGCCTTTGTTTACCTCGTGAAAAGTCTCTCTCGGAAGATATTCAAAAGCTCGTGTGTAAATCAACAACGTGATTAATGTTGATTGTCTCAAGCGCGTACGTGTCTTTCATAACTGTCAGCCGAGTCTCTTACGCGTGTGTGTGTGTGTGTGTCTCGGCTGCTGCATAACCGGTATACGCGCGCGCATGTCTCAATAATCCAACGAGTGTGCGTGTTTTTATCGGCTCTCGCTATATATACTAGCCTAAAGTCAAAACAGGAATCGTATATCGGAAGCGAGACAGTTCCGAGTCAATTTTCTCTCTCGCGAGCGCGCGAGCGCGCGTTAAAGCTGTTCTACGACTCGAGGCGGCCGCGTGTGCGTGTAAGCCGTCTCTCTGAAATGAAATGGAGAGAGATAGAGAAAGAGCGGAGGAAGAAGAAGCTGCAGTATCTCGCCGTATCAGCCGGATATCGAAGCGTGTATAAAGTGGGACACAAATAAAGCGGATAGAAAAGCGAGCTCGCGAGTAAAGGACGGAAGGCTGCTGCGCATAAAGGAAAAAGCAGCGGCCGTGGAGTGGGAGAAGGAGAGAGAGAGAGAGAGAGAGATTCGAGGCCGAGATAGGGGGATAGGATGCCAGATCTGCCGCGGCAGATTAGATGGCCGCGCTGAGATAAGAGCAGCTCGCGCGCGAGAGATCTCTACGGGCGATTCTTTATCCGGCTTACCCCCCCCCCCCCCCGCCGCTCGCTCTAACAAATTACCAAACGTCATTGTCCTGCAACAAGGTCGTAGGGTCGCGTTTCTCTCGTCAAATAATTATTTTGGATCTATTACCCATTATCCGTCGTAAAAAGGTCAAGTATGCGCTGTGCAACACACCAGATAAGTAGCAACGTGCATTTTAAGAATTTCAAGTTCCCACGAGAGCCGTATACGTATATACCCGCGACGACATACTTAACCGATCTCTCTCTCTCTCTCTCTCTCTCGGCGGGCCGCGACTTAAGTTGATTAAGCGTGTGTGAGCGTGCGTGTCGGAGCTTTTGCACGATAAAGAATTCTCGGACTCGACCGACTGCTGTTGCACTTACTTATACGGAGTAGGATAAAGAAATAGTGCTTCGGAGCTATTCTCGTGTGTGTGTGTGTGTGTGTGTGTCGCATTGCGTGCAACCACGCGCGCGGCTCTCTTTCGAGTAGGAAAAACGCGGTGTTGGAGCTACACGAGTAGTGACGTTTGGATTAATTTTTTTTAATTATCGATAAAATCTGCCGCGGCGGCGTTCCATTATTCTCGCTGCACTACTACCTACACTCGTATCATCCGAGACTAATCATGCGAGGAAACGTCGACGGCGAGCCGCGCGTGAATGCGAGGGTTTTTTTTTTATTCAGTCATTGTTTTTAATCGAATCTGAATATAAAGCACGCGCTGTGCTAGGCGCTTGATGAATTTTCGCGAAAATTTATTCGCCGCTATGCTAGTAACCTAGCGCAATAACACACGCCTTTTTATGTGTGACACACACACACACACACACACACACACACAGAGGCGGCGTGTGTTTTATCCGTCGCGTAAATCAAGCGAATATACGGCCTTTTATCCCGCCGGCATCGCATACAATTTTATTGAATATTAACCCGGTTTAAATTTCGCGCTGAGAAAAAATCCCGGCCAGCTGATCGCGCAATTTCCCATCATTATCTCTCGGCGGCGCTGCAAAATTGACGAATTCCGAGTCATTTATAGCATCGTATCGCGCCGCCGGCAGGAGCCTCGAACAATAAAGCAATAGAAACGCCGATATACAGCAGCGGCGGCGGCGGAGCATCGACTCTGCGCTGCAGAGACGCTCGTTACCACAGTACAAAGTCGAAAACAGCAGCGCCGGAGAGGCAATAGAGGCGTTAATATAAGTTGGCAGTGTATATATAGGCAAAACACGGCGAGAGAGAGAGAGAGAGAGAGAGAGAGAGAGTCGCTGTAGAAATACACGAGCCGAGGCGGCGCGTAACGCGCGTACGTACAACATACGCTGACTGTATGTGAAGTATATATATATATATATAGGTGTATATACACACATGCGTGCTTGCTCGCGATCGGCCGGACGAGATAATCCGCGAGCTGCAGCGGACAGCACGTACGTACACACACGCGCGCCTATATTCCCTCTCTCTCTCTCTCTCTCTCTCTCTCTCTCTCTTACGATTCCTACGGATAAGGCGAGTGTGCTTGCAGCGCTGTGTATCGTATACAACGCACTATACGGTAGCCCTGCGCGGATCCGATCGATTTTCTTTCCGTTCAAGGATTTTTCGGAGCAGCCGAGCTACTTTTGCTCGCGCGTATCTCATCCCAGCAGCAGCAGCAGTGAGTGACGCAGAGTTTCGCGAGCGATGATCGCTGTGAGTCAGTGAGAGGGAAAGAGATCGTTATCCAGGCGTGTGAAAAAATTCTGGAGTATACGATCCGCGCCGTGATAAGCCCTGGGTAACGAGAAGGATTGCGCAACTATTGGGAATACTCGCCGTTTTGTCGATTGTTGCGAGTGTAAAAAACCGACAGGAATCAAAGCAGAGCCGCTCGAGCAAAAGTGAATCATAAAGGTGAGAGGAAGAATCGAAGTAGAAAAAGAGCGCCACTGTATAAGGAGAAAGATCGTGGGGAGGAAGATCCCTATCGCTTTCCTGTGTGTATCTCCTACAGCCACATACGTATACGCGCGTTGTACGTTCCGAGAAGAGCAGCAGCGGCAGCGGCGGCGGCGTATGAGGAAACGTCGTTCATGAATTATTCACGCTCGTCGCCAAACGAACGCCGTGCGCGGCTATACTCTTCACGAGAGAGTTGCAGCGACGTCCGTCATGTGCGCTTTTCGCATTCGATTCTCCCCTATAAATACTCTTTTATTTATCAGCTCCCAGATCTCGTCGGGTGAATGACGAGCGACAAATTTCGGATATACGCGTGTGTATCGATTCGCGCCAAGGGCTGCAGCGACTTGTTTATACGAGATTAGGATACCGGTCTCGAATCCAGACTAATCCTCGCGCGATCTATATCGTTCGCTATATACGCTGCGGACTGCTGAATTATTAAAATCCACACGCCGCGCGCGTATATACTCGTGATTGGCGTTTCAACCGAGCGAGAGAGATCGCTATCGAGCGCTCTATAAACATTTAATCTCTTTTTCGAAAGTGACATTGATCGCGGCAGGCCGATACCGATCCTATCGCCCGATCTCGCTTAGAGTATAAATATCGAGCCCGTAATTATAAAGCCACGGCGGTGGGTGTGTACGCGAGAGATTTTCCTGCTGCCGCTTGAAAGTTGTCCACGAGAGAGAGAGAAGGTGACTTGGAAGGTAGTAGAGAGAGAGAGAGAGATACCGCGCTGGGGCCAGCGGCAGCTATCTCGCCCGTCAAAACGGCGCGCAAAGTTGCGTATCTCGAGAGAGAGAGAGCCGGGCGCGCATGCAGGTTGCACGTCGTCGCGTCGCGCGCAGATACCCACCCCCTCGTCGCTGTCACGTAAGATAGCGACTCGCTCTCTCAGTGTCTGTGTGTGTGTGTGCGTGTTGGCGACACCTACTTTCTCCTGCGTTAGTCGAGGTAAATTTTACAACGCTCGAGCAATTAGCGAGGAGTTTTGCGCGATATTGTATAGCTCGTTGTTGTCCTTATCGAGGGTAACAATGTCAATGTTGAGAAAACGCGCAAGGCGATAAGATCGCAGAAAGATGAAGAGGAAATTCCCGGAGAGCCGATAGCGCGACGTGTATACAAAAGAGGTGAGACGAGTTTGCGTGAAAATCGGCACATCGTCTATATAGTACTGCGGATATGGAAGAAAAGTCATTTTCGGAAAAGAGAGCTGCGACCGTTTTTAAAAGGAGATTCTCTTTCGAGCGCTGCTAATGTGAGCGAAATTTCTGCATACACCGCGAGCCTCTGGAGAGTAGAGAGAGAGAGAGAGAGAGAGAGAGAGGGCATGGAAAAAAAAGAAGAGGAAGACACGACGTCGACGCGCTGGGACGAAGGTGGCGCATAAAGAGGGCTCTCATTAATACTTTTTCAGTGCGAGCGCGGGCGAAACGTCCGCAGATTGAGATCTCTCTTGGACTGGCGCGCGGCAGAACAGCGACTGAAAGGGAGAAATGTTTTCAGACAGATCTTACATGCATCGAGTATATAGAACGCGGCAGGTATACACCACCCACACACGAGTCTAGCTTCTCATCTTCCTTTTATTCTCTAGCTCATTCGAGACGCGTTTATCCATCCGTCGCTCTGCTGGTGGCGGCCGCGAGGAGAGAGAGAGAGAGAGAGAGAGATAGCCGATCTCCGGCCAATCGCGCTCCCGCGAGTCCGCCGATAGCATCTGATTACTCAAGTCCAGGGCTGCAGCCCGCGGCTCGCTTTCAGAAACATACGTCTCGCTCCGGACACTGCTGGCTCTATTACGACACTCGCGGAAAATCGCCTCTTTCGTTTCTCCGGCGAAAACGTTGAAAAGAAAGGAAGGATCGCGGTATCTACCCGCGCATACGCGAGCCCTATCGATCGCAAGGTCGATTAATATCCAATATTCAGGCTATATCTCTCGCTCTGTGTCCCCAAACGCTTCAAGCGCGAAGATTATGCCATATATCAGCTGCGCCGCGCTGCCGAGTTTGTTATGGTGAGGCTACGTTTTAAAGAAATATATACGCAATTTTTTACCGATAAAAAGTGACTAATAATAAAACGCGTTTACGAGTTACGGGTGACTAACGTTTTTTAGTGTGCACGTTATCGCGATTTGCGTTCCCGATCGTAAAAATATAGAGCCGAGGCATCGCAAAAATTAAGAAAAGTCTGCACTCTCGGAGGTAGACGTGTATATACTCGGACAAACAACTTTTTCTCCTGATCTACAGTCGGCTGCTGCTGCGACCAAGAGCCGAAGCGATAAAGATTATACCCGCCGCTCGCTAAAATCAGCGGCGATAATTTTTTAAGCGTTACGGCTCTCCGATATCCTTATATTCCCTCGTGTCGCGCTGAAATTTATCGCGAAAAGTCTCCGGCGGCTGACGGAGCCGCTCTCGAAGGAAGGAGGAGAGAAAAATCGAGCAGCGCGAAAGTTTGACCGCGAGGCGCTCGCGGATAATCTCGAAAAGCACTCAACAATTTGCGGATTTACAGACTCGCGGCAGCAGAACACGGCTTATCTTTACAGCGTTCCTTATCTCGCGTACACATGCAATCCTTCCCGGCATCTCTCTCTCTGGAAAATCATAATAATGAATTTTGCCCGACCGCGGCGAGCTTCACGCGAAAGACATTCGCCGTAGTTATAAACTAAGCTCGGTTAATCTTTTACGAGCTAGCTGCCAGCAGCAGCGGTTTCCTATTATTTTAGTATTATTCCGCGTGGCGTAGAACTCTTGATCGGTGGAAGGTGCAGCAGTGTATTCGAGACTGGAGATCACGAAAAACTAATTAAAAACTGACACCCACTCACACACGCACACGTATGTAGTGTAGAGAAATCAGGAAGAGGAAAAAAAGGCGCGTGCGTCGAGCTGGAGTTTTATTAAAGGAAAAAAAAAAAAAGAGAACGCGGCCAGTCAGCCAACGCTCGAACTCGGGCTTATCAGTCATTTCCATTTCTTGATAACTGTTTCTGCTTATCGCTGACTGAGCCAGTATGAGCGAGAGCGAGCGCGACGAGTAGCAGCGTCAAGTCGTCTGTCCTCCTCTCCTCCCTTGCTCCCCCACCAAAGGCCGTTTCCCTCTCTCTCATTCGCCGATATCTCTTTCTCGCTCTATCCGGTAATAACTTCAGCTATCGGCTTCATCGATCTCGCTATCACTGTTTTATCTCGTTCCAGCAGCAGCAGCAGCAGCAGCACAGCGGCGTCGACGCTCGGGGACTCTCTTTCTCGTCGCGTTCGACTTTTTATCATTTCAGTTCCTAGTGCGCGGACTTTCAAGGCTCTCTCTCTCTCTCTCTCTCGTGTGCGAGCTTGCGCGACCTATTTCGATGACTTGCTCCCTCCTTTTTCGCGCGAGCATACGTTACACACACACACGGCGCTGCGGCGACGACGGGGGCTATTGATTTTCAAAGTCGAACGTAACAACTGCACGCGGACTTTTTGCGCGCGCTTGGTTAGCTCGCCAACTCGAAACAAAAGCAATCAGGGAATTTAAACAGGTTTTTGAACAGTTGCCTGTCTAATCGCTCTATTTACCGCGAGTGTCTGATGTCTATATCCGAGTTGAGCTCTGCAGACACGAGCCGACGCGCAGATTATCGTCGCGGTTATTTTCAGCCATTGATTAACGATAGCGTCGTGAATCATTCATTCGGTCGCCACGGAGTTGCTGCGCACAGATAAACATAATTTTATTACCGAGCGCGTATACATAGATGGCGCTGCATCAGCTCTCTCGCGAAAAAGTAAGGGGTGCAGATTCGGCCGAGAGATTCGGGCGCGTGAGCGAGCGAGCGAGGGAGGGAAAAACGATCTCGTGCAGCGATAGCTCAATCTCGTAGATTCGTCTTGCGAAGTGCAGATAAATAGCGAGCGCTAGACGGCCGAGATTTGCGGCGAAGCCCGACTGCTGCGTGATATCTGATAGCAATAGACCCCCCCCCCCCCCCTCCACCTACTCTTCTCTCCACCCCCTGCACTCTTTTCCGCTTTCCGTGTGCGCTCGTATCGCGCTAAGCCTTTCCGCCGAGAAATTTCGGATAAGAAAAAAAATTCCTTCTCCAGCGGCGGCGGCGTCAAATTTAATCCAATTACTTTTCCCCTCGGCGCTGCAGCGCTGACGAGTCGCGACTTTGTCACGTGCGCTACTACAGAGGAAAAGTATATAGGCATAACGCGCGAAATGGGGAAAGAGAGGAGTAACCGATGGAGGTGGGCGAATTTCTAATCTCGCGGCGATCTTCCGCGCGAGTGCGCCGGACGGATCTCTCTCCCCGGGCCCAAGCGAAAGGAGAAAGAGAGAGAGAGAGAGAGAAGCGACTTGTCTCGAGGTTACGCTGATACCGTGAACCCTTTACATTATTCAACGACTGTTTCGGAGACGGAGTTCCGCGCGCGTATCGCAGCGAAGGCGGAGGCGGAGGAAGAGAGAAACGAATCCTTCTCCTTCTTCTTTGTTCGCGTTTTCGGTACGCGGTGATCATTGGTAAATATTCTCAATGAATCTCCTTCGGCCGCGTCGACCTCTTTAGAATGATGAGTAATTGTAGCGAGGAGTAGGTGCAAACCCCGCAAGAATGCAATTGTGCGCAATGTGGTAATTGCTACGGTAGCAGCTGAATTATTTGTAAATGTAGATAGGTGACAGCGATAAAGCGCCGCATAAGGCTATAGGTGAGGCCGAATGAAGTCGTCCGGTGCAAGGATGTAATCAAACGAGACCGTTTGCATCCGTGTACGCTAGTCTTATTTTCGGCTGAGAAGCGTGAACGGTTAGCGTATCTTTTGTCTTCTATCGCGTCGACTTTCAAAAGGAGCGTGACGATATATTGTTTTATTTTTCACCGCCGGCTCGATAGTGCGCGAAAACGTTATCCGCTGGCGCGGTAATTTTGAAAAGAAAAATAACATAACAGATTGATCCGCGCAGGTTCGCATTCTGTCATTCCTATTGAAATTTCATCACTATTACGCGAATATTGTGTATCGAGTCACGTCTGGCGATTGTTGCCGCCGTGCACAGAATGCCCGCAGTTATAACGAAAAAATTATCTGCCGGATAAAAAAAGCATATTTTCACGTGCCCGGTTTTAAGATCGCACACGTATACGTTATCTGCTGCTCTCGCTCGCGCGCGCGCGGCTTTATCGCGACGACGAGCCAACGGCACACACGAGTGAGAGTAATTGCATAATTCGAGAGACAGATAGCTTTCGTTACCTAATCGAATCGCGGCGGTGGCGGCGGCGAAATTTCATACAAAACATCCTCGAGCACGATTAAAAATAGCTCTATCTCGATCTCTCGCGCGTGGATCCATGTGTACCCGAGAGAACGAGAGAATATTTCTCGAATTCTCGTTACGAAGATAGAGATCGGGTTGCTAAAAATCGAATCTCTCTCTCTCTCTCTCTCTCTCTCTCTCTCTCTCTCTCTCTCTCTCGCGGCGATGTAATTTACTTACGATAAATCAGCCGCGAATGCGCTGGTGTGAGAGATGTCGAGATTGCAGCGATTTATCCGCACTACTCGAAATAGCAGTAGTCGTCGCGTAATAAAAGTGCATAAAGTATACGTATGGATCAGGTAAGAGATGCCGGAGAAGATGCGATAAGCCGGCCAGATAGGCGCAATCGAACGCATAAATCGATTGACACTCGAGCGAGGAGCAAGCGTCGTCGGCGCATCTCCCATAACGGCGCATAATTCGCATAATCGATCCTGCAGCCTATAGGTGGAGGGGGGGGGGGGAGAGCGAACCCGTCAATCGAAGCGAGAGCAGCGGCAGTCGGATATATCTCGAGTAGCCGAGGGCGAGCCGCCGCGTGTGTGCCGCACAGCCTCCTCCTCCTCCTCTCCTCCTCCGTATATGCGTTCGATCCGCGCATAATCATCGGCAATAAATCTCGGTTGCATAAGTGTAACGAGAGATACGGCATCGCAACGCACACAGCCTCGAGGGCGAGACCGAGAGAGCTTTCACGTGCTCTCGCTCTCTCTCTGTGTGTGTGCGGTGTATAGGCGCGTAGGTATATATGCGAGAGCGATATTTTGCGCGTGTATACACGCGTGTCCGCTCTGGATTATGGATGCCAAAATTTTTGAGATACAGATGCGAGAGATGAGCGGAGTCCGATTCGTATACCCACGAGAGCGTCGGACCACACGTATATATATATACCGGTCTCTGCCGATCTTCGCGCGATTGCGCAGCGCTGCGGAATATCTATCACTTTCTGTCAGTGCGGTGTTATAGTTGTGTTCTGCAGCGGCCTAGCGATCACGATAGTTTCTAGATCAATTACATTGCGGCGAGGGTATACAGCGGCTCTGTGACAATAATATCGCTACTGAAAAATTAAGCTAAACCGGCTCTCTCTCTCTCTCTTTCTCTCGGTTTTCTCTCGCGAATCGAATACACGAGCGGCACACAGGGCGTACGCGGAGATACAGGGAGACCGGCTTATCTCACGTGTATAGAGCAAGAGAGAGAGAGAGAGAGAGAGAGAGAGAGAGAGAGAGAGAGCGAGAATCGCGGCGCACAATCGATATCGCGCAATAAAGACTGACTCAGCTCGAACACATGAAAATCTAATCGGAGCACGTATGGCGAGCGAGCGAGCGAGTTCTCCGCCTATCACAAAGACAAATTCCAGCTACCGTCGCTCTTTTTTCCTTTATTACGTGTGCACGGCTTTATCGACGCGCGCGGATAATGCGCAATTTGTAAAGCCGACGCGTACGCGCGCTGCTCTCGATACGATCCTTATATTCGCGATTGTTACGCGATTAGGATCGGCTTATTCGATCGAGTAGAAGAGAATTTTTATAGTTTCGCGCATACGAGCTGCTCGCGTACGACGGAACAATTAGAATCGAGTCGCGCGGATGACTGCTGTGCATCGACGTTCCAAGTCCATTGTGCGATATCGTCTCTCTCTCTCTCTCTCTCTCTCTCTCCGATTGTCGCTCGCTCGTCGATTGTTCCATTCTCAGCTTGTTAACTGCTGCTGCAGTTAGATGTTCTTAATATAGCGCTTTCTTAATTGATAGATAGCCTGGGGCACGTTTTCTTGTTAATCTAACTTACACATCAGGCTTGAAGAGGACGGAAAAACACGCAAAAATAGGTAGGCAAGGGACGAAGCAAAATTATATGTTAGAGAGGCTGTCGCAAATCTTTTTTGTCACAATCGCCCTTTGAAAACATACACGGATCAACTCGCCGGAGAAATGAACCGTTAGCGCGCGCTCTATCTTTATATGCATAAAAAAAATGAGCGTGCTCGTATAAGAAACGGAGATTAAGAGGCTGCCGCGATATCAATTGCAACACGAGGTTTTATCGCGAAGGCTAACGACAAATCGTAATCTGCGCGAGCGAGAGAGTAGAGCTAGCCGCGCATACCGGACCAACTTCGTCGTCGTCGTCGTCGTCGTCGTCGTCGTCGTCGCTGCTTCAAGTTTATATAGAATAGCGATCGGCAGCGGAAAACTGCGTAAACACGGCACTGCGCACGTGGGCTGTATCCGAGGCTATCGCGAGTATTACGCGCTCTTGCACCGGTGGCAGCAGCAGCTACATACGGGAATCGTCTTGCGCACCCAATGTATGAATTTATTTTCAGTTTCCGCCGACATCTGCCGTCAGCTCGTTATTATTATTATTATTAGCTGCTGAACATTCTCGGGGCAAATTGGTCGACGGCGCAGGTACGCGACGAAACATGCGGGCAAGAGTATAACGTATTCGCCAACCGACTTTCTTTGTGATCGGAGGCGGTTTTTGCAAAAACACGGCTGCATCTGTTGTTGAGAGCAAGGAGAAAGGATTATTGATTTACGCGAGTCTCCGATAGGCGAGCGATAGGGAGGGAAAATTGCAAGAAACGCCGATCTCAATCTCGAGACAATAATTTAACAGTCATCGGCCCGTGAATCGCGAAACGCATTGTTCGCTGAATTTTAACTCGAGATACAGTACATACACACACTGCAATCTCTCGCCGAGTATGTGTGCGTGTGTGGGTTATAAAATTATCCGGCGATCGATATACGCCCGTGATTTTTCACTCTCCGAGCTGCCTCGTGTGCAATTACGACGTAAATCAATCCTCCGTATTCATACGCGATCATGTAATAATTATATCATTAGCTCGTTAAATAATTCCTCAGGCCGGAGCGGCAACGACACTCGCTGCAATTACGCCGTCAGGCTGCATTAAGCGCAGAGAGAGGAAAAATAAGCGGCTGCTATAAAACGCTGCTCGAGCGGGCTTCCCCTATGCAAATCTTGTATACAACACTCGCCGGCTCGTAAAGAGACACACCGAAATTGAGCGACGCGGTAATTGATATAGTCGTTTGGCAAATGACTCGGAGCTCGTTCGCGCGTCGACGTAATTCCAGCGAGCGCATATCCCATACACACACGCGCGCGCACGCGGAGAAGGAAGGAAGGAAGAAGGGAGAGAGAGAGAGAGAGAGAAGTGCCTACGGGGCCGATCGAAAATCCGAAAAATGCAGCGCCGAGCGATTAATAAATAAATCGGCGGCCCCTCGTCGGCCCATAACTCGAAATAGTTGGCGCGCGGGTTATCGGCTGTCGATCGCGAAGCGGAGAAGAGAGAGAGAGAGAGAGAGAGACGCCCTACGCGTGTGTGTACGGGATTCCCCGAGTTTGTACGAGTGCGCGAGGCGAGTCGGTGTTGTTCGCGCGCGTTTTTATATAAGAACGTGGAAATTCTCGAAATTTCACAGACGCCAGCGGTGATAAGGACCTTATCTGTCATTCGTCTTGCGCGCTATAACGAATATCTTATTTTGTACTTTGTAGTCGACGTTTGGGAAATCGACTCTGAAAAAAGAACCAAAACCAAGCGTCGGCGCGTAATTATCGGAAAATAATAGAGCAACAGTGGCAGCGGCGGTAATCAGCTGTTTGAAAGAGCGCGTTCGTATATAAGGTATACATATATATAGAGAGAGGTCTGCGCCGGCTGGCACCTGTTGCCGGGGCGGCTCGTTCTCCCTAGTGTGCGTGCAGGCCATCCAAGGCGACGGCGGCGGCGGCGGCGATCGATTATTTAGCAACAAGCCGCAGAAATTGGGAGGTTAATTTCGTCCGTCCGCGCGCGGCTCTCTTTCACGCCTACTACCTGATGCGTATACTATATATATATATAGACTGACGCCGCTCGTGCATGTAATGCGGCTCTTCCCTTTCGGTATATAAACGTACAAGCGCCGATCATTACTCCCGGGCGTAAGCGTGTAATGGCTTTATCCGCTAATGAAATTTCACACGCTTTTTCTCCCGCGAGTTATTGCATCGACACCTCGATCGTGAGTATACGCAACGCGAACTGTATACGGAGAATCGCATGCCGTAGTCCGGCGTCGCTAATTGGAGCGAAGACGTACAGCCGAGGGTAATTAATTAACGGAAATTCCGTGCCAGATTCGATCGATGCGCGGTTTAATCGAGAATACGAGGAGAAGATGAAGAATAGAATACAGCGATGGGACCGATGAGGGACTACTCTCTCAGAGCTCTTTCTCTCTCGGGGGCGATATCTTCGCGATCGCAAACCAGTTCCCGAAAGCCGACTGCTTTTTGTTAGAGGCACCTATATCGCAGTAGAGCTTCGAAGGACGGCCGTCAGTCCTTTTCGACTGCGGTCGATGCACGACTCAGTCCTTCTAACGTGTATCAGATTTTACGGGCACATATAAAAAATACATATTTTAAGATGCGAGTCGAAAAGGTACATTAATATCCGCGATGGACGTGGCCGATGGCGATAGCGCGTTTATCGAGTGATCTGGGGGCGTCTAAGCGTTATCGTATTCGCGATAAGAAGCAGCAGCCGCGGTGTGTGATACGCTGCTTTCCATATCTCATCTGACCCACGTGGCCTTTCCACCTCTCCCCCCGACTATATGCCATCGATTCGGAATCTCGTATCTCGTGATATATAACACACAATCGCCGTATACGTCAACCATCGCTCGAAAAACTCAAATGGTTTCGCTTTACGGCTACTGTAGCTTGTTCCGCAATTAAAAAGTTCTTCGAAATTTTCAGCGGCGATAAGAGATCAAAGACGGTCTAAAAATTACCAAACGCTCGCTATAGCGCGCTAATCGCCGTGCGCGATCGACAACGGAAGCAAAAAAAAAAAAAGCTGGCGAGAAAAATAAGCGTCGCGCACACGGCTCCTCGTAAACGTTTATCGAGTCATTTTTTTCCTCGCTTTTCTTTTCATTCGCGCGGAGTAGAGTCCGACCGAAGCCGGCACTGCTGGACGACGTATAATTATGACGTCGTTTTTCAAGCGGGGACAATAGCCAAGCGCGATCGTTCGCGGTAACATCTTTCGGCGAGCGATTCCACTGCGTCGATATAGAAGTGTAGAGTGCGAGAGGAGAAAAAAAAATCGAAGCTTCGGACTGAATACATAATGAATGAAAAGGAAAAATTCCGCGATGAGCACAGATCGACGACGCGCAACACTTTCGCGAAAGAACAGGTAATTCGAGGATCCGATCGATACGCGCAGATAGGGAGTCGGATTTCGTGCGACGCTTTTTTGGGCCCCCCGAAGGAGAGGGAGCATCGCGCGTATGCGTCTCTTCACGGATTGACGGGCGAAGAATGCTGCTCGCGCGAGTTTTTATCGGCTGGAGCTGATCAGCCGCTGCGCGCGGAGATAGCCATCGCTTTTTGATCGTATAAGCGACGAAAATTATTCTCGCTCTGGATGTCGGGAGCAGCTCGTATATAACGATTTCTTATATAAAACGAGCGTATTGGTCTGAAATCAGTAGCAGCGAAGGCAGTGATATTCCATGCAAAACGACTGAAACATCGGAGCGAGCCAAGGTCGACGACCGAAGAAGCATCGAGATTCGAGTCAGTCCTCTCGGTACGATAAACTCGTATAATACAGAGGCTGCCGATAGAGCTGCCCCGATTAGGCTAGAAATCGTAATTGGGAAACTCCACGTAATTATCGACGGCACGCGCAACGACGACTCGGCTCCTAATCTCTCGAGAGGCTCTTCTTAAGCGCGCTCGCAGATGACAATCGACAATCCGCAACGAGTGTACGGATATGTATCGAGAGAAAGAGAGGACTCGGCAGAGATAACTCGCAAGACTACTATGCTATACTCGCTCCTCGTCGTTGTTTACTTTTCAATTAAAATGAGAATTGCACGTTTGTGTAAGCTTCTACGTATTTATCTCTCCGTGCTCAGCTCTATCGAGTGACGAAACGGCCATTATATAGTATAGGAACATCGTATCCGATCGAGTGTCTTTTTCGAGTGCTAATTTCGGAGTAAGCGAGAAGCCCATCATTTTTACTTGGCAGCGGAGACAGCTCTCGATGTATCACACGACTCCGGTGAATTTCAGTGGCAGCTCCCCAAGTATACCTAACGCGGGGCAATGAGCCGAGCGTCGCGTGCCTGGCATTTCTCAACAGGAGGGCCATCATTCCTATACACAATCTGCTCGACTTTTAATACAGCCGTATTTCGCCATACGGCGCTAATTCGAAAGCAGCCTCCGAAACGCGTATATAATGAAGCAACTCGCTCCAAAATTCGCACGCGTTGCTCAACGCGGCTAAAAAAAGTGAATGAACGAATCGGGTGCGAATGGAATTTCGGCGGGAAAGCGTGGGAATTCGGAGGATCGATTTTCAGAGGCAAAGTGGCCGACGGCGCAGCAGCCTGAAATGGCCGTACGGCGGCGCGAGCAGAGAAGCAAACGGCCGATAAGAGCAGTGGCGAGCCGTTATCGCGATCAGCGCTCGGCCACGTTGCGCGATAACGATAGCAAACTCGCTCCGCTCTTCTAGTTGCGCGAGTGTGTGCGCTCGTCGGTGAGTTTTCGCACATGCACACAACCGAGCGTCCAAGTGTCCAACTGTAATTCGGTCAGTGTGTCGCGGGTGTATAACTATATATTTCGAGAACGACGACGTACGATATAGTAAGGTGTGTAAAAACCGAGCGGCTGAATAAGAGAGGACAAACGTTATCGACGGCTATACCTCGAGGCCTGCGGATTGAATATATTTCATATGTTTTCATAACTATATCGAAGCTACCGGCGCATCACACTCGGCTGCTGCAGCAGTAGCTGCTACCGGCGCTATCTTTTCTGCGCAGAGAGCCGGGCCAGCGACAGCTATAGCTGTATACCTATATGTACGTCGAGCAGAAAAGGAGGTGGAGGCTTTCGCGGCGAGACCACGGGAAATCAACCGTGAGGAGATACCGCTTGACTGATGTGCGCCTTTCTGTTGTAAAACGATAAAGGCGCCGCCGCATTGGTCGCGCGAAGGTTTCCGATAGCGGCGCGCGGCTCACTCCCTCCCTTTCTATCTTTTTCTCGGCTTTCATCTCTTTCGAGAATACGCTATTTCATCGGCCAATACCACGGCGTTGTTGCTATCCCTCCGAGCTCAGCAGCCTCTACGTTGCACCTATGGGATTTAGAAGCATCGATTAAATCAATTAAACGAGCGAGTACGAAAATCGCTGGAAAATCATCGATTCCTCGATTTTTCGCGCACACGGCGCCGACGAAAAGCCGTTCCAGCGCACGAACGAGATAACAATGAAGAAAAGATATTAAAGTGATTCCAGTGCGCGCTTGCGCACGGCGACGTCGGGGCAGCGTCGGGGAGAGAAAAGAGCTGCGTTCGTATGCGTGTATCGCAAGCGAGATCAGGCCATAAAGCCGGGCATTCACTCGTTATCAGAGGCAATACTTCCAAGGGTTGATAAGCAGAATAGGCGCTGCTGCTGCTGCTGCTGCTAGCTAGCTAGCTCGCTCGGCCCCCATTCTTGTCACACCTTTTGTCCGACGCGCCGGTGTCCCCCGAGCGATGGACCGACGACGATTTTCCACGGCTCGCGGGACTCCTAAACCGATTTTTCTCTCTCGCTCTCGTGCTTTGTGCAGCGCACACACGTGGCTGCGCGCATTATAACGACATTTCGGCTAGTTTCTTGCGCGTGCGCGAGCGCGGTTGTGCGGACCTGTTCTCGGACGCGCGTGTGTGTATGTGCGGGGGATATAGAATATTTCTCACCGAGAGAGAGAGAGACACATCGATATGCAGCAGCAGCAGCGGAGGGCGACCGGTTCTCGCGCTATCTCGTCGCTGCGAAACGGCTCTCGCTGTCCCATTTCGCGCGCGCGCGCAGATACCAGATTGCGGACACACTCTGAGCGCGCGCGGGGATGTCTGCCATGCGTGTACGTATATTATACGCACATACCGTTTGACGACGCGTTTGTCAAACCGCAGCGGCAGCTTTTATTAATCACAATGACGATTGATTATCGGCGGCCCGAGCATACGCGTACCTGTTGATACCACAACGACTACGAGGGCGAAGGCTCTAAATAGAAAACCTGATTCCACGTGGGATATCGCACACGAGCGCGTTTATCATAGACGAGTCGCGAGTTAAAAAGCTATATAGAGGGAATCCAACTTCTCGCGGGAACAATGCGGGCGGCCGACGTTATCGAGTGGATGGCGACCCTCTTATCGCCGCCCCTCTCCCAGCACTTTCTTTTTCTCTCGGCGGCGGCGGCGGCGGCGCTCAGTGCGCGGCTATCGCGCAATTGCAGCGAAATTGCCCTGCGATCGAGCCTTTTTTCCGCTTGCACTTTTCTCGATCGCCGTCGTCGGCTCCTCGTATTTCTTGCGGCGTCGCGGGTCTATCAAGCCTGATCGAATCCTATTGTAAAATTTTCGGTTTCTCTTTCTCGATCAATTAGAGTCGTTAGTGCCGCGCTCGCGCCTCGTTAACCGTTCCCCATTCGCGAAGAGAACCGAAAAACGCGCTCGGAATCCGAGGGATTAAGAAATAAGCGCGCGCAAGCGGAATCGCAGAAAACACGGAGAGGAGTGTAGGAAGGCCCTTGCCGGCGACGTCTTTCTTATCTGCGAGAAAGAGCTGGGCAAAAAGGGAGGATATGGGTATAGCGAGTCGAGCTTTTTCGTCGATATAAAGCGACCGTGCATTCCTCTCCTATCTCGGTTCACTCCGACGTTTCGTTCTATACCTGTATAATAGCTGTATAGACTCGGGTCGAGCTGACCACGTGCTCGAGCTTTGCCCCCTCTACACTGCGTTCGTTAGGTCTCTATCGTGCGTGTGTACGGCCCTCGATGAATTATATAGTGGGAATAACGAGCCCAGCTCTCGGTATTATGCCTCGCGGGGATCTCCCGACCGATCTTTCCGACGATCGCTTTTGGATTCTTATTTATAGGAGAGAGAGAGAGAGAGGCTTTAACGGATTTTGCGGAACGACGTGTTAATGGATTTCGTGGGCCGAATCATCCTGAACGGCAACGATTGATAATTCCGTAAAATCCGTTCTTCTCTACGGCTATACGGCACTTAAAGCACTGCAGACACAGGCAAGGCGTCCAGTTCGAGCGAACTAATTAAACTATTAATTACCGGACGATAGTGTATCAGACTCACGTGAACACGTCGAGCAGCCGCTACCGGTGAGTATAAATAATACGGCACGGAGACCTCCGACGCTTCGTAACGCGGAATCTATATAATACACGCTGCTAAGGAGTCTTGAACTCGGCGCTTCGCGCGTTCGTGTCAGAAGCGATTTCAGGGGGGGGAAAAAAAAGGGAAAAAGTGATAATTAGCTAGGTGTTGCGCTGCGCGCGTTCCTACACACATACACACTGCACTCTGGAATAATTTTTCTCTCTCCACATCGAGCTTTATATAAGATCATCAGGACTGATCCGCGCACAAATCGGAGAGCCGACGTACACACGTATACAGCGCATGTAGGTATATACGGCAATCGGTGGGAGCCGGTGGCGCGCGCGGGAGTAGAATCTAATTAAATATAATTAGCTGCGATTTGCATAGATAGCCGATAGAGACCGGACGCGCTGATAAGCGCGATAAGCTATGTGTGTGTGTGTGTGTGTGCACGCCAGCCGATATATACCGACGAGAGAGAGAGACGATTATTGTTGCGCCGTGCACGGCCTCTGACTTCGTGTGTTGCACCTATGCTATTATATTACGTACTGCAGCTGGAAAACATAAGCAGCGGCATGGAATTTTTCGATTCTTCGCGAGATCGAGGTCCGCTATCGTGTCGCCGGTGAGATTAAGGTCGCCGCGTTGGATATTTTAATTCCAGAGCGCGGAGGCTGAAGTTTGTCGCGTTGGAAATGTGTCGGATGCAGCGAGCCTTGAAGATTACGTTATACCTTTTCGGTGTATCGGGAAAAAATTCATTTACATCAAACGCTCGCTTGCTTATCCTCTGTTCGAACGGGAGCAGGTCTCGTTGCAAATATAAATTAACAATTCGCTATCGGGGATCTCTCGAATAAATTCGCAAGAGAGAGAGAGAGAGAGAGAGAGAGAGAGCCGTTCGTGCATCATATCAAAATAGAAACGACGCCTTGATGTAATCTCAACACGTGCACATACTTATTCACGAACGAAAAAATTTACGACTCCTCGTGATAATTACCGAATGTGTACTTTTTCGAAAAAGCTCGACTGTACACGCTTGCGCGCGTGGGGTACAGCAGCAGCTAGAGCGCAGAGGAAGAGAGAGAGAGAGAGAGAGGAGCGACGTCGGCAGCTCTGGGGTAATGACGTGCGAACAGATATCGAATCCCTTACGCCGTCGTCTCTTGCCAACCTGCGTCTCTCTCTCTCGTCCCTTGATTTAACATGCTTTGCACGCATGAAAACGCTAACGGCCGAGAACACGCCGCGGAGTGTAGCCGAGATAAAAGCTCTCGCTTTACTCTTTTTTCTTCTTCTTCTTCGAACGCGCGCGCGCGCGCGAGCATTATAGGCGAGCTCACATCGTGGAAATCTACAAATGTGAGCCGGAGCTAGATTATCGTGAATTTGACTCGCAGCAGCGGCTTGTATGCAATGACGTATAACCCGGCTAGCTGTGTGTGTGTGTATTAGTTGAAGCGTGACTCGCGAGATAAAAATATTCGCGAAGAGATCATCCGCGCGGAGAGAGTGAAAGTTTCTTGTTCGATTGCAGCGTATAATTGTAATATCGTACACGCTGTTTGGAATCGATTATGACTTAGGCGGAAGTGCTCCTTTTATACCCGCGAGCTCATGTTTCGATCGGCTGTAATACGCGCCGATCGTCTCGATTACGCAATCGCAGCCCACAAATCAGCCTTTTTAAGACATCACCCCATCGGTCTTGCTCGGCGCGCGCGTCTAATTTGTAAATTCCGCAGAGAGAGAGAGAGAGAGAGAGAGAGAGAGCAGCGCATAATTCTGCCCATGCCCGGCCGTAAACAAGAAGCAGCAGCAGCTACTCGGAAGGACACGCGGTGACGACGGCTCAGTAGCCGCGCTGTACTCGCGGCTGACGGACGTAGATGGAAATCTCTCTCTCCGTAGCCATATCCCCTCGCCTACCTCCTCCTCCCGCTCACAATCGTTTGATATCCATACAATGCAGCCGCGCGCGCGTACACACACGCACACTCTCGCGGTGTCGAGATAAGGCATGGCACACGTTGCTAGATATGTAGCAGATATCGGCCGGCCGCTCGCGCGCGAGTGTGTGTGTGTATGTGTACACCTATAGCGCTTTGCGGAACGACTTGCCGCCAGAGAGAGAGAGAGAGAGAGAGAGAGAGAGAGAGACTTGCGGTGCGGTATACTCGCCCGCCGCCGCTGCTGATCTCGAGACTTTTTACCTCGCGTGATTGATGCCGTTAACTTTGCCGATGCATCGGCTTCCCTTTGCGGCAAAGACTTCGTACCGCGTGCCCCTTACAATTTTTTTTTTTCTCTCTCTTGCTTCGCTTGTCTGTAGACACTGTAGACCGAGTTGGCCTTATACCCGCTGGACATTGTTTTTGCGCTTGGAGGTGTGAATTTTTATCTCCGACTATATCATAATGAAATAATTTGTTATATCGAATGAAAGTGGGTTACTCGATTATCGGAGATATACGCAGTATCGCGTCTACCCCCACACGCTCTCTCGATTTATGGATTAGCTCCGGCGACGCGCGCAGTCACGATCGATCAAAACAATCGGCCGCGCGAGCGCGCACTGGAAACAATGCACTTTTTCCAAGAAGGATCGCGTCGAGCGTAGGTGTGACACAGTCGTGCACAGGAAAGTTCGATCGTGTCGAGGCCGCCGAGTATAATATAATACGCGTAGGCGATGGACTACACTCGGTTCGTTAATTTTATAAGAAGAAGAATCGAGCGGCGATTCGAGACGAGCTGTCGAATTTCGGCCTATTACGAGGACGAGCATCCGACAGGCGCATAAGGAGAGCTCGTCGGTGTATATCTCGGGCGAGAAATCGCGAGCGCGGCAGCTCATATCCATACAATGTCCAAGAGAGAGAGAGAGAGTCGGCACCGCCTTATTGACGGATCTTCGCACGTCGCCCAGATAACCGCCCTTGTATTGTTCTTCTCCCGCTGTATCATACCGATGCCGCTGCGGCTCGTCGAAATATTCATCGGCGACTAATGTCATATCAAGGCATTTCGAATATTTTATTCAATCGAAAAGTGAGCAATTCCGCCCTGGTCGAATCGTATAAATAACTTCAGCCGATACCTATCGAGAGAGAGAGAGAGGCGCTGGCAAAAAAGCAACGGCGCTGCACACGAGAGAAAGAAGAGAGAGAGAGAGCTGGAAGAAAGGGGAGGAATTCGAAGGGACTGGAGAGAGGACCACGTTGCGAGCTGATGCTCGAAAGCAGAGCTCTGCAAGGGGGAGGCATGTGCTAATGAACGCCATTAAAAGCAGCTTTAATTAGATTGCGCTAATCTGATTGTCCCGCGTATCTCTTTCTGACCGCTACACTCCCCTCTTCCCGGTACACTTTTCTTTTTCCCGCGTTATCCTCTCTCCGTTCTCGTCGGATCCTTTTTATATCCCAACTCGGAACAGCTCCCCGTGTGTTACGATCGTTTTCCACTACGTTGAAAGCCCGCGTGATTGATTCCGTCCATCCGAAAAATAAAAACGAGTACGCAGCTGCGCGGCCTCTGAAGGGCCGATGAAGTTGTTCGGGGAAATGCTCGCGGAGAGGGTATAATTAAAGTAATTTAATCGCGCAGTCAAGAGCCGTGCGAAGTAAAAATTCCGGACGTCGGCCTCGCGCGCTCACGGGTAAACAGAGAGCTCGTGAGCGAGACTTAATAGAGCCGGACACGTATGTATATGAACGCCAGCTCTCGTAACGGGGATACATATTCATTGCTCCTAACTGCATAAAATTGCGATATACTTCGCGCGCTATACTCGTATTATATACTTTTATACCCGAGCGCGAGTATATATTATAGATAGAATTCGAGAGAGAAAATTATTAGAAATCAGCGCGGCTTTGGCATGACAAACGCGCGCTAATTGCTCTCTCGCCTAGGATCGAGCCGCCGCGCGATTAGACGCCGACGATGTCGCACGTCGCTCTCTCTCTCTCTACTCGTCCTTTAAGCGCGAGCGAACGATTGACGAGTCGATATCTCGGCGCTTTTAAGAGACGTTTGAATTTCGCGGGCTAATTACGCGCCGCTGCCGGGCTTCGGATCGTCGATTACGCGCGTGTGTGCGCGGTTTAAATTAATTTTTTTGGCGATACCGTCCATGCGGGCGACAAGTGGGCCAATGTGTGTCGCCGGAAGCGAGTGTGCGAGTCTGAACAGGCTATTTTCGAGATAAGATTACGAGACGGGATTAGCAACAGCAGCAAAAAGGACGAGAGTGTCATTAGTCTCGTTGTTACGAGGCGAGGAAGCGTAAAAGCAGAACTGACCCGCGGGCGCAACAAAGAATACCCCGCTTTGACCTAATGATCCGCGCAAAAAGCCCTACCCGTAAATATTTTAATACTTTCACGGACGTAAAGCGAGCTGCTTATCGGCCCACGTCTATACTACTCTCCTCGCGGCGCCGCGGCCGAGTAACGATCGCCTTTGGCTTATTCGGCTGTGCTTTTCCAGGCTTTTTAAGTGGATACACACACACACACACACACACATAGCCGCCAACACAGTCACGCGCGTATGCGCGCAGTGTGCGTGGAAAAGGGGCAAACTTATGCAGCGGCAGCCGATAACGCGGGAGCCTCGTCACTCGAGATAAGGGCAAAGAAACGGCGATGGGATCGACACACACATACACCCACGTGTTCGAGAAAGTATAAATACTCCTTAGACGCGCGCACGGGCGATCTCGAGAGATCGGTATACACGCAGAGTGTATATACGTACGTAGATCGATAAGGGCCCGCTCTGCACTTCTTATATAGTTTACCAACTCATTCGCGGATAAATAAAGCACGAGAGAACTGAGCTGAGAGCGCACGAGAATCGTGCGAGAAATCGAGCGCGCGCTCGCGGTTAATAATCGATGCGCGCTGCGGCTCGCTCGTCGAATAAGGAGGATAAGAGAGAGAGAGAGAGAGAGAGAGAGATCGGTGTATCGCGCGCCTAGTTGCTTTTGAAACACTTCCCGAGCTCATTAGCCATGCATAGCGGCCCCCGAGAAGAGCCGAGCAGCGGGGAACCTAGTCGAACACGCCGCTGCTGCTGCACCGGACGCTCTCGATTCAATTACACCCGATCGGTATCGCGGCGCATCTCTCGATTTTCACGGCGCGCGTTCTATATAGCTATATAGAGACGGAAAAACCCCCTGAGATCTCTCGTTCGTGCACGACCCTACAACTCGGTTTTTATCGCTTCGTTATTATACCGAACCGATTTCGTAACGAGCTTTCTAACGCGCGCGCATTAAAATATGCGCAACCAAGAAAATCATAACGCTACGCGTGGGCGCGGATAGATCGGATAAAACGAATCGGCATCGCATCCCCGCCTATATACTCGTGAGAGAGATCGATAAGCGATCATCGAAGTGCGGGGCTTTCAACGTCTCGCGCGCCCAATATAAGTGATCGCCAACGGCGACGCTGTGTACGTGATTAATGACGCAGCGGTTAGAGGCTCGTTACCGCGGCCAGCTAATGACAGCGACTCGCAAAAGGAGCAACAACAAGTCAGCTCACTGAGATTTTCGAGGGAGGAAAAGCCGATTGGAGGGTATAGAGAAAAAGGAGCTACGAGCCATAAAACAATTGGCGGCGGCGGTGGTCCGGGTTCCCTCTCCGATACTGCGCGCGATAAAGAGTGTGTGTGTGTGTGTGTGTGTACGTCTACGTAGGAAAGACTGCGGAGAGAGAGACGCGTGTGTGCGGCAACCCCTTGCCGATATTTACGGGAGCTAAGCGCCGCGCTACATTTTCGCCCTTATCGCACGATAGAATAAGTGCAGCCGCCCCCTATACCGCCACCGCCGACGCTGCTATCGTGTACGTACACACGACTTGAAAACGTAAACTGATAGAGGCCGCATTATTTCAGCCCTTTCTTCTTTCCCGGCCAGCTCCCTCCCCTCCTTTTTTCTCCAGCTTCTAAATAAGTGTGTCTGGACTGTGGAGTATCGCGGCTTTTCCAACCGACGTCGCTCGCAATCTGCGTGAATAATTATTTTCGTCGTATCTCTCTCTCTCTCTCTCTCTCTCTATATGTGTCACGATTTGATATGCGCGGAACGATAGAGAGATTTCAGGCTAATTAGTTTTTATGCACAACATTGTATACCAGTTGGCGTCGGTTCTTACTTTACGCATATCGACAGGACGTTTTTTTATCCGAGAAAAGAAACGCGGAAGCAGCAGCCAGAGAGAAAGAGGATCATCGACGAGTAGGATATGCAGCGACACAAAGCCACATTGAAAAAGCCTGTCGTCGCCGCGGTTGCGATATACTACCGCTGCTGCACCGACTCCCGCTCTGCAGAGATATTCATTGCGGATTGCAGCTTCGAGTGTGTATACACTGCATATACCGTCCCCGCGTAGCCTTTTTCATCGCAACTATTGCTCTCCCCCCCCCCCTCCCCTCTTCCCTCCAGTTCTCACAATGCGCGACTCGAGAGGGAAACGCGCGTCAAAACTAAAAGCCTCGACAGCCAGATAAGCCCGGCGAATCTGCCGGCGCCGCGGCTGGCTTTTTGTTCGATTTTCTATAATCAAGTGCCTGCCGCTGCCGCTCTTCATTTTTAAACAATGTTTCGCGCGAGCACAATGAGTCTCTCTCGTCAATGACTGCGCGCGCGTGTGTGTGTACACGTCGCTCCGTTCGCTCGACTGTTATTGTTCCGCGGGACACGTGGTACACATGCGCTAGTGTGTGACGTTGGAATATTTCGTCAAGTCGGCCGTCTGAAAAAATATGCGAAGAACGGGCTACTCGGCGGCGGCTAAACGAGACGATAATCCCCGATGGGTGTATTACGAGAACCAGTTCTCTCTCTCTCTCGCTCGAGTATTAGAAATCGAAAAAGTCTACTTCGCCCTTATCGGCGCGGGGACGATATAAAATCACGCGGACACAAGCCAGTCTATTACCCCTTATCGCGCGGGGAGCTGCCTCGATGCGTGTGTACGCTCAATATTATCTCTCACGTCGCAAAGTTACTCCTAATAATCATCGATATTTACGGCTCTCGCGCGCGGGAGCGGCCCGTTAATCATCGAGCTCATTCGAAATTCCGCGTCGTAATGTTGTAAACAGCAGTTCAATTATTAAAGCTATTCCAGCACTTTTCGGAGCAGCCCTCGATCATCCGAGAGCAGCAGCAGTATAGCAAAGCGTCCTATCGGCGTCTTCATCATCCTTGTCTCGAAGTACGTCAAAGCGCGGGCGGAGTCGCACGTCGGCGGAAATTATGAAATCAGAGACACAGAGCACGTACGCCGGCGCTTCCTCGGCTCTTTCGGAATCGCCCTTGTGCGCGCGCGCGCGCGCGCGTGTGTGTGTGTGTGTATACCATAGTAGTCGCACTTGTCTCCGGAAAATGACGGAGCGCTACGGTGTATTTCGCTCTTCGACTTTTCCTTGATCGATCGCGTCCGCGCGTAGACTTTTCAGCCGAGCGCGCGCAGAAAAAGCTTATATCGCCGCGGTGGGAGGTTAAAAAAATTCAGCTGCGCGATATCAGCGCGGCTGGAAAAGTGGTATAAATAATGCCTTGCCGGGACACGGAGCGTTACGGTCCGCTGTATAATCGCGCTCGGAGCAGCAAGTTTTTCAAACTGGAACGGCGCTACTTTTGAGGCGGCTTATCCGATGCGAACAATCCCCGCAGCAGCGACGCTCTTATTTAGCTTGCGAGCGCACTGTCCTCCAACTCCATCGCGTCCGCGCGAAATACAGCTACACGGGGGCGCGGATAACGCGCTTTATCCTACGCCGCGCCGAAGGGACAGAGAGAGAGAGAGAGAAAGAGAGAAGCAACGTTGTGTTTTTCGCGCCAACTTTTATCCCCGAGCTTTTTAAGTGTTTTTCTCTCCGATCGTTCAATTTTCGGGGAAACAAAGCAACGGCCGCGCGGATAAAAGTCGCTCGTATCCTTGCGTGAGAATATAAACGCGACTTAAGAGGGAGCGCGAACAAGGAAGAAAAGAGAAGTACGGCGGGGGGGGGGGGGGGGGGGGGAAAAAAAAGGGGGAAAGGGGGGGGGGGGGGGGGGGGGGGGGGAGAAGCTATATAGAGAGCGTAACGGATGACCGCTGTATCTCATTGTTTTCATTTCCTTCGGAATGCCGGCTGGCTGTAAGACGCGGAAATGAAGTGCGCCCCGGGTTGTGATCTAGAGACGGGGATTCATCCCCCGCATCCTGCATGACAACGAGCTGGCATCCTCCTCCGACCCCCACCTATATATACACTCGGCTCTCTCTCTCTCTCTCTCTACGTGTGCAGCGCGCGGCAGCATCCAACTTCCTATAACCCGCTGCAGCGCAAGGAATGCCGAATGTGTGCGGCGTGTCTCTCCGCGCGTAATTACCCGAACGAGGACTGAACTGTAAAAAATCATTGATACCGGCCCCTCCCGAGGAAATTGCCAGTAAACTCGCAGGCCATCGTGCGGACTTACCTGGAACAGAAAGAGAGAGAGAGAAAAAAAAAAGCTCGAGATTAAAAGTACACCCGAGCATTACGGCGGGGGAGATAATGCATGCGTACATTCGCATTACCGTCCAGCGCGAGCGCGTTCAATAAAGGCCGGACAATCGGTCGGGCTATTTTTTCCCCCTCCTATATAGACGAGCGCACCCTTCTCTTCCGCGTCCGTGGACATTGCCGCGAATGAGTTCTCTCGCGCCGTGTGTTTTTTTTTCTACCTCATCAACGGACGGAGCGCACAGAGAGCCGAAGAAAGCACAGGAAAGATGCCTTATCGTTATACGCTACCCCGGCGTTAATCGAATTTCGCCTCGGCTCTTTATGTATGTAGCCTCGTCCCCCGTGCATTATAGAATTCAGCGGGACTTTCGACACCAGCTCTCTCTCTCTCTCTCTCTCTCTCCGCAGTATGGATTTTACATTCTTCGCCGTGGCGCTTTCAACGTCGCTCGCGTAAAATTAGATTTCCAGCGCGAAGGATTCAATTCCAGCTGGATAATTTTTTAATTTTCCCGCGCTTGTTATTCATGGCAAACTCGCGCTCTCAATTATATCGAGGTAGATAGATTGTCAAAAGTCTATCGAGACCGCGCCAGACTGCGGTGCCCGCGCACGTGAGGGTCGTGCTAACGAGGATATACATATATATATATATGTATATAGAAGAGCCCGCAAGGTGATAATGCCAAACGTATACCCTCGCTTCTGTTTCGGTAATCAGCTTTTAAAAAAGAGACTCGGCGAGGGGCGTGAATTATCGCGGCTGTATCAAGCGTACGCGCGCAGGTTACGTCGTAAAAAGGAAGCGACTGTCACGTGATAAAATTCTGGTTAATTACCGCCTGTTATCGTCGACCGCGAGCTCGAGCGATAGCCATTCGCATAGAGAGCGAATGTGCGCAGCTTAGGGACCGAGCGCTTAACAAAGAGAACGCGCGCAAAAAGCTATATCTCGCCGATAATCCTCCCCCGACAAGGGGGGGGGGGGAAGGGGGACTCTCCGAGAACAAGCGAGCGTATATAACGTAAACAAGCATGATGAAATGACGATAGACTTAGGTGCAATGATCCACAATCCGCCGCTGGCGCGATATTCCCCTATCTACATACGTATACGTTGCACATCCGCAGAACACGCGCTTGCGCACACATGCAGATGTGCAGCGGCGGCGAAAGAAGAAGCGAAAAAAAAAAAAAATAAATAAAAGGAGATCGACTGCAGCAACAGTGGAGGACTGGCAAAAGCGAACGCGTATACAGAATCGATAGGATCTGTCTCCTAACGAACGCTCGCTCTCTCGGTCGCGGCGGCCGAATGAGCCGTTGCTATATCGCGCGCGGATCTCTCGCGAGCGCGTGCAAGAGAAAGAGTCTCTCTCTCTCTCTCTCTCGCGACGCTTTTCTTAACGACGAGCGCGCATACGCGATGACAATCTGACGACGCGATTCAAGGCTGCGAGTGAGAGAGAGCGAGAGCGAGAACGATGGGCCGAGCCGATTAACCGGCTTTTTCCAATTAATGAAAAATCGCGACTGCGCCCATTCTATATACGTATATTTACACGGCATAAGCGCTTATCCGAACGAGCTATCGATTACGCGCGTGCGCGCGCGCTCTTCGACAAATTATCGCTCGCGGATGGATTTATATTTTGATCGCCGAGCATCGAGCTGAGAAAAATGCCCCGTGTACGCAAGAAGGGGGGGATAAGGACTTTATCGGCCGCCGAGTAATAAATCGAGCGAGAGGCTTAAATGCCGACGCGGAATCCTCGGGATTCCTCGACGCGATCGTATAGCATGCATACAAGCTCTCTCTCTCTCTCTCTCTCTCTCTCTCTTGTTGACGAATATAGCCGAGAAAATAAAGACGTCCGCCTGGTAACAGCCGCCGCCGCGCGGATTTAGCGAGTGGGTGGAGGTGTAGAGATGTAGAATCTCTCATGCCCCTACTCGCGAGAGGGCAGCGACTGGCAGGTGCGGAGAGAGAGAGAGAGCCGAACGGCGAATCTCGCATACCTGCGCGAGAGAGAGAGAGAGAGAGAGAGAGAGAGAGAGAGAGAGAGCCTAAACAAATGATCAGCTTACACCGATAACGCTGTGTATAGCAGAGAGATTATGGAATTGCGAGTTTGAAATTCGCCAGCACGTTCGCGGTATTTCACCGACGCTTAGGAATTTTTCGGAAATCGGCGCCGATTTACTCTCTTTTCTCTCGATACACCCGCGTTAGCCACAGATCGTTGGATATAGTCATCCCTCTTATAATTGTACGCGCTCGTATGCATCTCTCTCTCTCTCTCTCTCTCTCGTTATATTGTATTTTTTGATTAATCGGTCGGACTGCAGTCCGGATTTGTTGTGGCTCGAGCAGACTGCAGCAACGATACGGATACGAAGAAATCTGCGCTGGACGACGCTCGGTATCGCGAGGAATTTCGAAAGCGCAATTTTCGCCGATCATCGGGAGAGTGAGAGAGAGAGAGAGAGAGTTGTTATTTATACCCTCTTTCGCATTCGATGAAAGATTTATGTTTAAACAAATCCGGCCCTTATCTCCTCGGCAGATAAACACTCGCGAGAGAAATAAAAACAGCTTTTCGCGCGGCGACAATTAGCTCGCGCTTCGAAGCGTCGATCGTGTTTCAATCCGCAACTATACGCAACACGAGGCTCTCGGCGTGCGAGCGACACCAGTCAGCGGCAGCCAGGCGAAAATCAATTAAAACACTCGAACGAGCCCCATCTGCGCGAGATGCATCAATTCCGCGCTGGCTCGAGAGTGAAAACTGTGTGAAAAAAAAAAAAAAAAAAACGAGAAAAATAGAGACAATACCCCACACGCGCCATCGGCGGTATTCCCGGAGCGGCAAAAATCGTGCTCTCTCACCTGGCGAATCTACTCTCTCGGTCGGGCGTGAATTAACACCTCTCCCGCAGAATCAGATATCTCGACGGCGGCCGCGACGATGTGCTGCATGGGGGCGCGAAAGAGGATATGGAACGCGAGCGAGCTGGGAGAATCGAGAGGGCCAGATTATAATTGGCGGCTGTTGATTTTCAGATCTCGTTCGCTCTTGCTCTACGTCGCTCGCGCGCGCGCGCGCTCTATCTTTCGCGCCATCTCGGCGTGTTTTCGTCGGGCGCTCTGGAAATTACAAGCCCAGAGAGAGAGAGAGAGAGAGGCTCGATCCGATGCGTGAAATGCGAACAGGACCGCATAGACTCGCTTGCTTTCTTTCAAGTCCGTAGCCGATCGCGTTATAATTATACGAACGTCAGCTACTCGCTGGACACGAGATAGCGCGGGGTATCCGTCGCGCATCTTTTCCCGGTAAATTAAGAGAGCGAGGATCGGGTTCCAGATGCAGGGACACGAGTATACGCGTACAATGAGCGATCCGCGTCCTTCGCGCCTTATCAGCCGCGCCGGAGTGCAGATAGAGAGAAACTGATATGACGATAAGCGAGCTCGGAGTCTTACTCTATTGGCCGCAGATCGCGGAAGTCCCGGCCAATGACGAGGCGGCCTTCTTAACGAGGCGGAAACTAGATAAGCCGTGTAGCAGCGCCAGGAGCTTCTTTATCGCGTATCGCGATACTCGCCGGCGTACGAGAATGAATTTTGCCGACGTTTTGTGCCAAAGTATGTACACTTCCTGCGACGATTGCGATGAGGGAACCGAAGCCTACTCTCAAAAACTACCGGACTACGAATAATTCCTGGCGCGATCGTAAAATTGGTATTGTTTAAATAAAATCGAAGAAAAAAAAAATCACCTCAACGCCCACGCACTATATAACGAGAATGAGAGCGTGGCAGCGCGCGATGACAAAGAAACGCTCGCGTCTTTTCACCTGCGCAAAAGTGTTTTACTTATCAGTCGCGCGCACAGTCCTCGTCTCTCTGCTGTAGGAGGCAGGAAACTCGACGGCTAGCCGTCGTGTAAACGAGCGCGAAGCGACTAGAAAGTGGCTTTGTGCGCCGCCTTCGCCGTTGGAAATTCGCGGACGGCAGATCCCGCCACCCCGTTGATAAGCTGACATTAGCGACCCGTATGGCGATAGAGGAGCTTCCCGATAAGCCGCCCTGTCCTCCTGGCTCGTGCTCTATCCGTATCCTCTCTCCTTTGCTCCGCGGCCTTGGTTCGAAATTTCGAGAGAGAAAAATCGATCGAATTCTTCTTCGAATCGAATGACGGATAAGGTAGCGTTGGCACACTTTAAAACTATCCTCTGCGCATACGGCATACACATATACGGAGAGAGACGCGACAGTAGGCGACAAACGGACGGACGACAGCAACTCGCAAGTTTTAGAAACACGCACACGACGTGCGGGCGCAATCGCCGTTTCTCCCTCTCTCTCTCTCTCTCTCTCTCTCTCTTTCTCGCGGAGGACAGGTGTTAAGTCTGGTTCCGAGCAGCTTTATCTCCGGCCGTACAGGCGGTATCGCCATCGTCGCTTATATTCTCCTGCGCTGCGCGATCGCGACGGAAATGAGTGAAACTTATGTACACTTTACTCGCCATCGGACCCGTATAATAAACTCGCACTCGTTATCCGTGGAAAAAATTTTCTAGTCCGCCTAAAGGGGGACTGATAATTACCGCTTGTGTGTACGTTGACGAGCGATCGAGGATCCCATGGCGTATAGTACGCGCGTCGTCGTTGCAAAAAACAAATCCGGCGGTATCTTGTAATAAATTTTCCCCGCTGCGAATTTCAGAGCCGTCCTCCGAGAGAGAGAGAGAGAGAGAGAGATAATTCCCCCGGCATCTCTTGCAAACAATTTCGAACTATCAGCTTTATTCCCGACAATCAGCGCAGCCGATGCGTTGCATATACCCTCGTGCAGGCGAAAAGAGAGAGAAAGAGAGAAGCCAGTGCCGTTGGCTTGTAAACAAACTGTCCGTGTCTCTCTCTCTCTCTCTCTCACTCTTTGCGCGACGTAATCAATCAGTATCGGTTGCATGCACCGATAGCAGGCGGCAGCGCAGCAGCAGCGATGATCTTGCTTGCCCCCCGAGAGCGTGCGCGGTATTGTTTTCTCGACGAAAAACTTGTTTGCATCGATTTTTTTTCCCCCCTTTCCTCTCAAACACAAAGAGCGCCGTTACTTTGTTTTATTTGCGCGGGACTATATACTGATAAGCGCGGCTGATGCATCGACGATTTCTGAAAAAGCTTATTGCGCAGACCACGTGACTCACGCCACTTTCAGTGAGAGAGAAAAAACAATACGATCTCGAGCGGATCTAAGAGATCGATCGCGATTGCGAAAAAACGCGCTGTAAGAGCCTTTTCGCCGAATCGATCGGTCCCCGATAATGCAAATAACCGATGAGAAAGGGGACCGAGAGAGAGAGAGAGAGCAACGTCTATCTTTTCATCGCGGGAGGAAGTGCAGCCCATAAAACATACGCGCCTCCATCATGTGCGCGATAAGTCGTCGCGCGCGATGCGTGTAAATACGCTTTCGCCGGCTCTCGGAACTTTGAACTCTCCGCGCGCGGCCAGTCGTCAGCGTTCGCACGGCCTTTTATTTGCTCCTTTCAGCACCCTTTGCCGTACGAATAATTTTCTCGGGGAATCTTTCTCAATATAGCGATCGTTGTTATTAATTATACTCGTCGATCGAAGCTTATATGCCATCGCGATAGCCGTCCGAAATTTTCCGCGCTTAACGACGGTTTAAAGAGCCCGGGGAAAAAGCCAAAGTCGCGCGCGGCGGGCAAGTGCAGCGCGTATAGTTGCATCCGAACGCCCACCTGTTGACACGCTCGCCCCGCCGACATCGGAGAGTCGAGGGGTGGGTATAATCGAGACCGTATGCGAGTCATTCTTTTTATGGATGTACAGTTTTTGCGTTTCTCATCGACGATTACTCGGAAATTCTTCGACTCCTCGTCGACGTATACGCAGAGATAATGAAGTCGTGCGCGGCTGCGGTTGTCGGTATAGTACTTTATTGACGATTAGCATACAAGCCATAGCTCAGCGATCTGATCTGCGCCATTCGAAATTTATACGAGTGAAGTTGAGCGATACTTTGTTGCCTGGAGAATACACTCGAACGTCTTCGAAATAACGATGTAGCGAGATTCAATTACGCAGAATTCGCACACACACACACACATAGCGCTTCCAAACTAGATGCATAAATAATATTCCATTGAATCTGATCATCCGAACATCTGTCGGGCCGTTCTCTCTCTCTCTCTCTCTTCCACCTTATAGCAAACCTCGGCTGGTTAGAACTCTCTCGCGCAGAGAGAGAGAGAGAGAGAAGGGCCAAGAATCGCGCAGTCTCACGGGGCGGCTCCGGCAGATAAGAATTGACGATTCCATTTGTAGGCGCGCGCGCGCGCGCATCGCATAAATTTCCCTCCGAGAAAAAGCTCGCGCCCCACGGGGCCAGCGGCAGCTAAGCGAAAAGAAGCTGCTGCAGCGAGCAGCAATAATTCGCTGGGCCGAAGATTAAAGAATTTCCTTATCGAGCCTCGCCGAGAATCTCTCAGGCATGTGTTTTCCCTGTCTCAGACACGGCCGATAATGCGCTGCACGCGTACTCTCGCGGCTGCAGAGACACCGAGAAATTGTGCGTTTGGCGGCGGTGACGCTCGGAGGAGATCCTTGCACTTTGCCTTTCTATCGCGTCCCGTCTATCTCTATCTCTCTCGACGTCTCGTTCGCTCGAGAGAGCTCTCTTCTGTGCGCAGATAGCGCAGAGCGGCGGCCGATACCCTCGGCGGTGATCTCTCTGGGACAAGACAACAATGCAATCGCCCCGGACGCTCGATCGCCACCCGTTATTACACTCGCTTTAGCGCGTGGAAAACATTGAGCTAACGATCTCTTCTCAATATCGCTCGACTTTTTTTACTCTTCTCGCTTCGATAGACGACGAGATTACCAGTCGCTTTTGCCGATTTCGCGGAATCGGCTTTTTTTGAGCTCTCTCGATGCACGTATCGCGAGAGATGTGAGGAGGAGCTTCTAGCGTATATCGCGCAGCTGTCGTTGCAATTTACAACCGTTCGAAGCTCGACGCTTTCATGTCGGAATAATTGAAAACTAGAAAACAAAATACCGATCTCCGCTCGGATAGCGGATGCGTAATGACGGTGATAATATAAACGCACAGCGCCTACAGCGATCGTCTCCATAAAACTTTATCGCGCGGACGTAAAGATTTTATTGAAGACGAAAAATCTCTCTCTCTCTCTCTCGAAATCCTTTTAGCGCACTTTCGATGCACTACTACGCAGAGCTTTTTTTGCTTTGTGCAAGAGAGAGAGAGAGAGAGAGAGAGAGAGAGAGAGAAAGCGGCGGGGCTACCGTAGATAGGCGATATCAGCGATGGTTTGTCGGACGGCGATAGCGGTAACGAGCGCCAAGAGGAAAGTTACCATCGGGCGAATAACCGCGAAGAAGAAGCCGAAGAAGAAGAGCTAGCCGCGGAACGAGAGAGAGAAAAAGGAGCCATCCCTCAGCTCGGGCTTGCGGCTCGTCCATTTTCCACTCGGCAATTAGGATGTCCGACGTCGATAGTATACTAACAGCGAGAGAGGAGAAAGAAATTAGTCGTCGCAGGTCGTATAAGATCGTTTGTTTAGAACCGATGGCTATCGGGATTGTTATGAGAGACGAGCGAAATTCAATCGCGAAGAGTCTCTCGATAATAACGGCGCACAAGTCGTACGCGTTTACGCCCGCCCGCGGATAGAGAGAAAATACAAGTAGTAGGCATATAAAGGGAGGCTTGAAAATTCCACCGAGCGATCATCGGCGGAGATATCGAAATGTTTTCAGCAGATGGAATTTTTCAAGTCATGTGACGCGCGCAGCCTATAACACAGTAGAGAGAGAGAGAGAGAGAGAGAGAGAGAGAGAGAGAGAGAGAGAGAGAGAGAGACGAGTCGTGCTGGACGTGTATCAGCAGCCAGTGCACATGAGCTCGCCGCCGATAAGCCGAGCCAATCGAAACGAAATATAATGAAGCGAGAGATAAGGACTGATAGATAGCAGCGCCGATGAGTCGGCCCGCTCGCGCAGTGTAAGCTATTCTTAAAAGCCTCGTCGCGCGCACAGCGTAATTATTTTTGCGCTTCGCTCTACACTCAATATGAGCACAGCTGGTCGCAGATAAAAAAAGCTATCGTACGAATATCAACTCCGAGCAACAAAGCGACGGGGATGTATATAGAGAATGAGTAGGGGCGTGTATTATCGGGCTGCGCTCAAAGATAGCAGTGCAGCGCGGCAAGAAGAATGCTCACAATGCTGTAATTTCGCTGTTTGATCTCTCCTCATCTCTATGCGCGCACAGGCTTGTGTTCGAGTGGGCCGTTTCACACATACATATATGAAGTGTGTGTCCGTGTGCGAGGGACTAGGGTCGAGATAAAATTTGAGTCGGAGAGGAAGGAGAGAGAGAGAGAGAAAGATGGGAAGACAAAGCGATTACTCGAAGGAGCTGGAGAGAGTTTTATTTTACCCGCATTATTATTCCGTTGGAGATCGCGCGCTGATCCGTTCGGCTCCTTCTTCTCCTTTTGCAGCAGAGCGCGGAGGTAAACTCTCCTCGCTTGCGGACTGTGTCTCTGCCGCCGCCGCCGCCGCTTATTTATGGATGAATTCTCTTTTAACTTTCGCTATACGGAGGGAGAAAAAAAGACACGCGCGCACACATAGCTTTTGTCCGAGATGCTTATCGGCGAATTTTTCCTTAATCAGAGTGCGCCACGCGAAATACAGCCTCAAAAGGAATACTCCATAAAGACGCATAGCACTGCACGACGAATCGGTCGTGCTCGCTGCACAGTCGGAAAAAGAGAAGGGTGGTCACGTGAGCTCGGCGTCGGAGACACACACACACACACACACACACGGGGCTCGAGACAAGAGAGAAAGCAGCAGCCGCCCCAGACGATGCGAGGGCTGATAACGAGCGCGGCAGCCCCGGCTCTATCTCGCTTTCGCGCGCGCTGATAAGGCTATACTTCCGTCCGCCCGCCTTGTAACCTATCCCCCCCCCCCCTCCCTCGCACCCGACCTTCGCTGTATGTGGCGAGCGAGCGCGACGTCTCTCTGTTACTGACTTTTCGCGATTATCTTATACACACGCTGAGCGGGTGCGGGAGTGGGGGGACAACTCCTTCAGCCCCTATACATTTCCGCGTGTTCCTCTGCGCATCGGGGCATTGACACCTGCTGAATTTTCCGAGGCTGTTTAACGAGAGAAGATTGACTATCTGTATAGAGCGTTTATTGTAAAACGCGCGCGGTACCAGAGGGCCTGCACCGAGCGCCGCAGAAGGTAGCAAGACAGTAGTCCTCTGTATATCCTCTCCCTCTTTCTCTTTCGTGAGATGCGCGATAGATAAGAACTCGCGAGTGTTTGTCTCTGTGTGTGTGTGTGTATCGACTCTCTCTCTCTCGAGAAAGAGGAGAGCTATACTCCTTAAAACTCGTTCCACGCTCTTTACGTTATCCACGCGACTTATACGTCTGCAAGCCCCGTGGTGTGTATTTTACTCGATTATGCGCTAATAATACTCGAATGTGACGCACATTTTTTTTTTTTCTCTGACATAACGTCCGCTTCGAAGTATAGACAAGAGCTGCGCACGTGGGTGGTGGCAGTGACGAGAGACATTTGAGAAGGTCCGCGGCTCATTCCGGCCTCTTATCTATGCATCTGCCGCTTCGCCGGCGCGGTTGTGTGTCTGTGTGTGTGTGTGTGTTCTCTCTTGCATACCCGACGCGCGTACGTCATGTATATCGACGTATACGCCGCTGATGGGCCGCGACTAGTTTGCGAATTGCAAACTTCGTTTCTTGCGCGCACATCCCGCGACGATCCATTGACACTTGGAATGACTGCGTATTAAAACGTGCGTTTCATATGCCTATAGCGCGATGTGTATTCCTCGGGTGTTCGGTATATCGGAGGATCTCGGCGCGAAAAATTCAATACGTGCAAGCTCTTTTCCGCCTACGTACGCTGACTTAAAAAAAAAAAAAAAATTGAAAATTCACAACATACCTCGCGTAGGCGCGAAATTTCAAAAATTCTCTTCAAAAAATATCGACGAGTATAGCTCTCTTTGGGCTTTAAATATGCATCGGGAAGAGAGGGAAAGCTCTGCCGGTGCGTGCGCGGCTCTTTTCTGGAAAATCCTATGCAAACATCGCCCGGCGATACGAGCCGATAAGCTCTCGAGCTTCTGTGTTTTATCTCTCGGCGGCTCGAGAGGCGCTTTTTGTTCTCGGCGGCCCCTCGCGACGACTTTACAATATCTTGTTTAGTCGAACAAATATACGTATTATATACAGCAGAGAGCACTGCAGGCACGCGACGAAGACGAGAAAAGTTTCTTGGACTGACATCGCTCGTCTGCGTGTGTGTTTGCTTGGTAAATATAGACACGAGCTTCATTTTCTCGTAGAATCGTCGATCCCAGGGAGAGAGAGAGAGAGAGAGAGAGAGAGAGAGGAAACAGTACGTGCTTACGAGCAGCGGCAGCACGTGTAAATCGACGCTATAGCACACAGAGCGCTGGGAGAGTCTTTAATATCCGATTATCTCTCCGAGTCTCACTCGTGGAATTCGGTGCGGCGGCGGGAGTCTGCCCGAAAATGGCCAGGGCGCCAGGCTTATCTCCGCGGTCCCCGAGTGTACAGATAAACCCGATCCCGAGACCAGCAGCAGCCGCACATATAAGTATCTATATGCCCATCTCTCACTCTTGAGAGTCGGAGGCCAGTCCCTCTCTCTGTCTCTCTCTCTTTCTGTTTGAGAGAGTTGCTTCCTAGCGTATACACATACGGGGCTAATCTGCCTATTATCTCGTGCTTCTTCTCCTCTTTTTATCCCACTCTTTATCCTCCCCTAGTCTGGAGCCTGTGCTGTATGCACGCCAGACGAAGCTCGGATAAATCAGGCTTCTGTGGGCTAGCTGTCGGCTCACACCGCGGACGATTTTGTAAATTTTCTCTCGAAAGCCTATAATACTTCTCTCGCGAGATGACCTCGTTCTCTAGTCGAAAAACAGGGACGATAAGAATCTCGGCGCGTCTTACGCAAGCGTATGTAGTCTTCGTCTCTTCATCAGCTTCTTCCCCCGAAAATCAAGTCCGGCGCGATATCCGACTCGAGCGAACAATGCGATGCTGACGGCCAGATGAGCCAAAAATACGAATCTCGAAGCTTATTCTCGGACACGCGCGTGTATACTTGCGCCCACCATGTGTATCTCGAGATCAATTATCCTCATTAGCCCCGTTTAGTTTTGGCTCGATCGAGGCCGATCCGAATTAACCGACGCCGAGGGATATATTTGAAGAAAAATACGAAAAAATCGGTATCCTCCTCTCGACTGCTGCTGCCCATCACCGCGTCATCAAACGCGTGCTTTTCGAGCAACAACAACAACAACAACAACAGCGTGCGAGAGTTAAAATCTGCGTCGCGTATCGGCCCGCTATCGGCTCATTACGCTAATATTCACTCGAAATGCCGCTCGCGCGCGATACGCTATCTCGATCGTGCACCCAGCCCGATTCAGCCTTTTTGCGTTCTGCCCCCTGTAACCGCTGCACTCCACTGGTTTTGGTCCCGTATTCGGGCAGCTCTTTTCGTTTCTCATCGTCGTCAGGCGTCGGCTTTGGCGCATAATTCCGCATGAAAACACAGCAACAATTTGCACCGGTCGCCCGTTTAAAACAGCTGATAAAGCGCGAGCAGTCTCGCACACGGCGAACAAAGAAAATCCACGAGTAGTGAGAGAGCTACCGATAGAAGGGAGAGAATCAGGCTGCAGCAGCAAGAAGAAGAAGAGGAAGAAACTGGTATACAAGAAGGAGAGGAGAGAGCGAGTGTAGAGACACACCATTCCGGCGATGCCAGGACCGTGTCGCGGCAAGCTGGAGTGACACCACAATGCGGTGTAGCAATTTGTAGGCTCGCCCTTCGCTCGCTCTCTCCCCCTTTTGCTTCTTCTCTCCACCGCCGCCGCCGATCGCTGCAGCGCGCCGCTGTATGCGTGTGTGTATTTATACGAGACCGACTCTTATCTCAGGCTAATAAATTCCCTCTCTTTCGCCGCTCTAATTGCGAGGTGAAAAATTTTTTCACCACCCGCCTCGATGACGAGTAATTGTAGCCGCTCCTGTGTGTCATATATCCGCGTTATACCGAGCGAGAAGAGCTGCTTAACTAGGCGAGTATGTATGGAGAGATCGCAACCGGTCGATAGTAGAACGCACACACACACACACACACATGCCGAATCCGGAATAAGTGACCGGCGCGAGATAAGGGACCCTTTCCTTTCGCGTCACCGAGACAGAGAAGAGCAGGCCCACCGCGCCGCTTTCTGTGCATTACTGTGTATACCTTTTCTTGCTCCGCGCGTATGTGTGCGCCGATCGGAGGGAGCGAACGATCGACACTGATATGCGAGGACTTTTGTTTTTTCTCTCTCTCTCTCTCTCTCATTTCGAGATTTGATTCTTTTGTTGTCCAGCTGCCGTGTGCGCAGTGGAGCTTCTTCTTCTCATTCCCGACGATGGAGATTAGCGCGGCGATTTTACAAGGATTTCAAAGAGCGCAGAGCAGCGGCAGCGCGCGTAATTGAAGGAATCGGTAAACGAGAGATCCAGTCACGACGCGCCGCGCTCCGTACACACGCGTGCGTTTTACTCGTCACTCTCCGCTGTCTGCCTTCCTCTCCTTTTGCTTTTCACTCTGATTGAGCGCTTCGCGATTCGTGCAGCGCGGGTCAGTGAAATTCGACGGTAAAAACGGTAAATCACCGCACACGCGCGCTGACTTAATGAAAGCTGATCGTTGCTACCGAGTTCCCCGCGCGCGTGAGTGTCCCGATCGGGGCTGTATCAACTACGTATAATCGGAACACCTAATGGTGTATGCTTCGATACAGATTTCTAATGCATATAAAACGACGACATCGACACGGCTCATTAATCAACTCGCGCCTATCAAAACACAGAGGAAAAGAAGAAGAAGAAGAAGGCGCGCTGCGGAGATACATCACCTCGTCTTATCAATTGCCGCGTTGCAGAGAGAGAGAGAGAGAGAGAGGGAGGGGAGGAGTGAAAAAGCGACTACAGACTCCACCTCTATCTTACGCGATGCCGCGCGGCGATACTGTACGCGTATACGCATTCAATGGGGCATTTTATAAAATCATCGCTTATTAATTTGACGATCCCGACGGGGGTCCTCGCAGCGGGACGCCGTCGTTAAGGGGGCTTTTCTCGTCGCCGCCGCCAAGTGTGCGTAGAGGTGTGTTTATAATATACAAGCTGCCGCCTCGAATCGATTTCTCGTTCCTTTTTTCGAGCGGGGAAAATAGTGCAGTATTTTTATACCGACGATAAGAGCAGTGAGAGAACGGCCCCGCGCGCGATAAGTGCCTTATCGGCGTATATAAGCGAATTTAATATTAACAAGCTCGGAGCATAATGAAGTAGCGGGGCTTTACGGCTTTTTCGCCTCGCGAGATTCGATAATTTTCGAGTTCTCTCAATCGCCAGCTCTCTCTCTCTCTCTCTCTTTATTATTAGAGCTCGTGAAACGTTAAATAAACACTATAACACACGTATGCGCGCGATATCGTGATTTATCCAGGAAGCCGGTGTCTACTCGCGGAAACGATAAGCGCGCAGGCTTTATTGGCTTATTTAACGATCGTCAGAGCGAACGAAAAAAAAAAAAAAAAAAATTCCGCGTGCACACGCAACAACGGCCGAATCGAGAGACATCGGAGACGAGCCTTTATCATCATCGCGCGCGAAATTTTCTCCGGCTGCAACGCGATAATCCGTTAATTAACGCGAGAGCTATCGTCCCTTGCAAAGTTCCGTCGCTTGCGCGCGAAACAAAGCTCTCTGCGAGCGCGAGAGGGAGAGAGATAAGAAATTCATATCGCCTTTCCCGTCACGCTTGTAGATCGGCCGCCGCCGCCGCCGTCTCCTCTCCACGTGGCGCTCGCGCGAAACTTTTCGCGTGGCTTATCTCGAGCTACAGTAAAAGCACGCCTCACTATATATACGTTGCTACGAAATGGACAGTTTTACGGGTAGTTCGTTTTTTACTCTCGCGTATGCATAACAATTTGAAAAACTCGTCCGAAAGCCTCTCTCTCTCTCTCTCTCTCTCTCTCTCTCTCTCTCTCTCTCGAAATCGATGGCTAATGGAAACGCAGCTTTACTCTCCGCGACCGATAAGTCGCTCGCGACTCTTTTTACGAGCTTAATATTTTACGTTTAGTGTGTGTATTGGCTTCATCGATAACTCCTATCGCGGCGAGCGACGATTGCTTTTTATTTTCCTTCGCAAGAGAGAGAGAGAGAGAGAGAGAGAGAGAGAGAGAGAGAGAGAGAGAGATGCACTTACACGCACCGGAGCCGGATCGTTCGGTTATCGGAATTTATCTCGCGGAATATAGCAAGACAATAACTAATATTAATCGACCCGGCTTCTTCTGTCTCGTACAAGAAAAAAAAAACCGGTTAGACTCTGTCGCGCGGAGAGGCAGCTCATTTGAATTTACCCGAAAAGTCCATCAATTGATTAGATTAATTGCTGCGCGAAGGAGCCGTATCGATGGCTCGTATATTACGACGACTGCATTAATCGATTATCTCTACCTCTGTCTCTCTTTCTCAAGAGGCTTCACTAATTTCTTTATCTCACCAAAGTCAAACACACTCGAGCGTTAAACAAACAGATAGTGCACGAGTATATATACTTATGTCGACGAACAATAGCCGCGAGGAGAGGAGCAAACATTGACTGCGATTTGTAAGCAAACAATGTCGCTTTCCGCGTAAAAAACAAACACAAGAGAGGGATTACAGTAGAGCGATTCCGAGAATAGACAGACGCTCTCGCGCGCGCAGTGGTGCACATACGCGTGAAAGCGGCGACCACGTGACGCGTCAACCTCGAATATAGTCAGCTGACGGACGCGCCGCGCGGCGCATCGCACGCCGGCTTTTCGGCGATACAGCTCGTCGATACGAAGAATCGGAGAGAAAAGAGCTCGCATCATTGGTGTATAAAATATCGTCACTCACGTTTCAGTGGTTTCGGGTTGCTCTGCTTGCGGCGTGACATCCTCTGCTCCTCTCAGCAGCAGCCATCACCAGCGGTACATCAGCAACGGCGACATGCCCGCGATTTCCTGGTGCAGCGGACTCGAACCTTTCTCTTCCACAGGTCCGAGCGTGTAACGGGCGAAAAGTAACACAGCAGACTAGCACGTTTACAGGAGACAAGAGAGAAAAAAAAAAAAAACGAGGATAACCGACTGCAGACCTCAGAGTTATGCACAGATTCTCCTCGTCGACATCACAGGTACGTTATTCGATCGGGCACACCGACTTGTTCCTCGCGAGCGCAGCGCGGATATACTTGTAAAATCGCGAGAGAGAGAGAGAGAAGAAGACGAGGCGCAAGAGTACCGGTTGCAGTGCAGCAGAAGCTCTTGAAACGCGCACACGGCACACCTCGTCACTCGACCGCTGTCAGCGGGCAACTAAACAAACGCGCGCCTCTACTGCCAAACAACCCCCACCAAGGCCGCCGCTACCGCAACCAGAGCGCGCGCGAGAGAGAGAAAGAGCGAGTTATTCCGCGCGGTGGGATGGTGGGAGTCACGCCTACCGCTCACGTGACCTGACGTCAGCCTCGTCGCGGGAGGACATTGGCGGGGAGGTGTCGCGCTCGCGTATACTCTCTCTCTCTCTCTCGGAGCCGGCTTTTTGACTTTTCTTAGCCCTTTTGTTTTGCATCGCGCCGGGGGATGAGTAACTCGCGACGCGCGGATGTGCGTGTACGTATACCTGGAAGTGTGCTATTACGCGTTGATGCTCGAGATTTTCTGGGAACATAACCGAAACACCGTCGCTTCGCGGATTTTCAACGGAAAGGTAAGAGTGACGAATCGAATGAATATTAACCTATAAACACCGAGAGTACTTACGGAAAAGAATCACTTTATTTCTTAGAAAATATACTAATTAACGTAATACAAATGTCATTTTACACTATGATTGAAAATATAAGTTAATTGCAATACAAAATCACGCGTCACGTGTTTACGTAACCATGAGTCGGGGTGCAATATTCATTGCCATCAGTTCTTGGAATAAGAGTTTCGCCGCGTAGGGCAGCCTCACTTGGGAGATCTGGGTCTTGTTCTTGCATCCCTTGCACTCGAACGTGTTGTTTCTGAGATTGGCGATGGCTATCAAGCCGCAGAAATTGCACACGTGTATTCTGTACGGATCGGAAACTTCGAACAGTCGCTCTCGCAGGAACTGAGCGGCTCCGTGACTGATCTGACAATCGCGCTCCATCTCTCCGAAACGCAAACCTCCGTCCCTGCAAAGGCAAAAATACTTATTCGCGTGAACAAACGAACGATAATACGTAAAGTAAGTTGGTTTATTTGTGTGTACTGACCTGGCCCTACCCTCCATAGGTTGCCTCACGAGAATTTGTACGGGACCTCTCGCTCTGCTGTGGATCTTATCGTCCACCATGTGCTTGAGTCTCTGATAGTAGGTAGGCCCCAAGAAGACCTGGGCGTTAATCTTGCGCCCCGTGTGTCCGTTGTACATGATCTCGTTGCCTCTCAACTGGTATCCGTACTCGCACAAGAGAGTCGAAATCTTTTGCACGTTGACGGCGTCGTTGAAGGGAGTAGCGTCACCGATCTCTCCCTTGTTAGCGGAAACCTTTCCCTGAATACACTCGATCAAGTGACCAATTGTCATACGGGACGGGATGGCGTGAGGGTTGATGATGATGTCGGGTGTGAGACCCTCGCAGGAGAACGGCATGTCTTCTTGCCGATACTGGATACCGCAGGTACCCTTCTGTCCGTGCCTAGAGGCAAATTTGTCACCGATCTGAGGTATACGCACACTGCGTACACGAATTTTGCAGAATTTGTAACCCTCGCTGTTTAACGTCAGCATGACCTGGTCCACGATACCAGTTTCACTGTTACGAAGGAATGTAGAGGCGTCTCGCTTTGTGAATCGTTTCGTCGTGCTATCAAGCTAAAAACCATCGAGAACACAATCGAGTTAGTCAACGGCGAGCACATCTTAAAGTTTTTACGACAATCAAAATTTACCTCATCGTCGTTTTCGGGTAGAGTCATGGTTTTTCCAATAACGACGTCGTCTCCAGAAACTCGAATTCCTGGTGCGATAATACCATCGTCGTCCAATTTGTCGTACAATGCGTTGCGCATGCCCTGGCACGTTTGACGGGATGGCTTTTCGAATTGTTCCTCCTGATCCCCGAATTTCTTTGTTTCCGAGTCCTTGTACGAACGGTAGAAAACTGACCTGAAGAAACCTCTTTCGACGGCGCTGGCGTTCAGGATGACACTGTCTTCCTGGTTGTAACCAGTGTAACATAAAATTGCCACAATGCTGTTGATACCAGCTGGCAACTCTCTGAAACGGAGGTACTCCATGGATCTGGTAGTTACGAGCGGCTTGTGCGGATAGTAAAGTACGTGAGCAAGTGTGTCCATCCGAACGTGGAAATTTGTGATGTAGACACCCATAGCTTGTTTACCCATAGCACTCTGTCAACGAAATAGAATTCGTCAGTATGAAAATAATATTGTTCATTAATGCAATAACCTTTGGAAACATATTTACTTGATAAGTATTCCTGGGACTCTGATTGTGATCAGGGAATGGGATGATAGAAGCGCATACTCCCAAAATCATGGCGGGATGGATTTCACAATGTGTGTATGTTGAACAATAAGCATACTCCTTGTCTTGTTTCAAATCATCGGGAGACATGGCGATCATTACCGTTTCTTCCTCGAGAGTATCAATGTACTCAACGACACCACTAGCGACTAGCTCTTGCCATCTACAATTCAGAATTAGTGATCAAAACGGTGAAGATTTTCATAAAATAACAGTATAAGAGTCAAAATCTTGTATATTCTTACCCATCGTTATTGTAGTCTCGGTCCTTGAGCATATCAATGTGTCGTTTTTTGAGTAGTAAAGTCTGATTTTCGACAATCAGCAATGGCCTACTAATTCTTCCAGCATCGGTATAGATCCTGATTTCGCGATCACGAATATCTCGGATCATCGATACTTCCGAGACAATGATGTCCATCTGCCGCCTCAACTTTCTAAGTGTCGCCATAAGCTGATCCGGGTCTCTGTGTATTCCCACCCAACAGCCATTGACGAAGATTTTGGTAGCGTCAGCGATAGCGCTGGGTGCAATTTCCTCCAAATTTTCCATAGACCACTCCTCCAAGAACTCAAGGATTGGCGAAGGCTGTGAACCGACACTGATGTAGGCCATGAGAGCTAAATTCTTTACCAAACCGACGGCTGCTCCCTCCGGGGTTTCCGCAGGGCACAACATGCCCCAAAGTGTATTGTGAAGCTGACGAGGCTTGGCCAATTTACCGTCACGACCAATCGGCGAATTGACTCTTCTCAAGTGAGATAATGTGGAGGCGAACGTCAGTCTGTTCAACACCTGAGATACTCCGGCTCTGGCCAAGTGAGCCTTCTTTTGGTCACCCCAGTTACCCGTCGCCAACGAATACCTTAGACCGTCCGTGATGATTTTTGTTTTGATGGCAAGCTCAAGGTTAAAGTCTTTTCCTCTGTCAATGAACTTTTGAGCATACATTCTGACTTCTTTCATCAAATTTTTGAACAATCCACGGAAAAGGAAAGCCAATAGGGGCCCGGCTAAATCGAGACGCTTATTTCCGTAGTGATCACGATCGTCCAATTCTCTGCGACCAAGAGATGCGGATAGCAGTCTGTGTACCATGTAGCCAAGGAAGTAGGCCTTCTTTGTCTCACAAAAATCACTGATACCCACATGGGGTAGAGTTTCTTTTTGTAAAATTTCTTTGGCATATTTAATACGCTTGTCTTTTGTGACACCAGGCCTTGCACCACGAGTTCCAATAAAGTTTAATGCAACGTTTTGCTCTTGGATAACGAAAGCTTCATCCAGAGATGGTTTCACCATTTCCATCATTTCTGGGTCGTCGAAATCGTAAATGATGTGTTCCAAAATATCACGATCTGCTACGAATCCGAGAGCTCTAAATACAATCATTATAGGAATTTCTTGTCTGATATATGGCAATACAGCCACAATACGTTGACCAATAGCCGACTTTTTAATGTTCTGCAATTTAATTACAAGCGTATTAGCATCACGTTGTTTAATATTTGAACAAATAAATTTGGACACTTACAGCTCCACTTTTGGCCATCATGTTGATCCATAACGTCGACGTTGGGCGTGAACTGTGCTCCAAGCATGATCTAATTTCACATTTAAAGGCGTATTTTCCATCTTTCATGGAAAATACGTACACCGTATTCGTGGCCATTTTCTCCTGTGCTATCAAGACCTTTTCTGAACCATTGATAATGAAATAACCACCAGGATCCAACGGACATTCGTTCAATTCTGTCAAATCACGATCTGACAGCCCAGCAAGTAGACAATATTTTGATCTCAACATGATTGGAATTTTTCCAATAAATGTCTTTTGATGTTGAGTTTCTACAAAACATTAAATTTATCATTTATCTGATAAGAAATCAATATTTGTTAGAATCCTTTGATCGATACCTACCTATGGGTTCTTCGCCATCCTTCTCAATGGTCTTTGTAATATCCACATAAAGTGGTGCAGAGTAGGTCAAATTTCTAAGCCTAGCTTCATTAGGCATCATAGGTGATGGCGCGCCATCTTTCTCCCAATGAGTGGGTTTAGATAAGTAAATCTGTTCAAATTTCACCAGGTGTTTTGTGGGGTTCTCAATTTCACCAGTGGTATGTTGGGCTTCTGCTTGGAGTTCGATTTGTGGCGAGTCTTCCACAATTCTCTGAACTGACATTTCAATGAATTCATCGAAACTGTCAAGTTGTTGTCGGACAAGACCTTTTTCATCAAAGTATGCATTGATGACAATCCAGCAGGCTTCTTGCCACACCTTGGACGAAATCTCCTCCGTGTCCTCATCCTCATAGTGATCTGTATTATATTTTCATTAATTACAGCATTATATCTGAGCGCAAAAGAGTAAAAGAGTAAAATCGCGAGAAGCTACAAGTACAGTGTATTTTGAGGTTAGGTTCCGCGAGTAATCAAAATACTCGAGCAACGAATTGTAATTTGAATTTGCTCATACGAAACATATCAGTCGTGTTTCAGCCGAACGGCTGCATTCTCAGTCTATCGTGTGAGTATGCATGTTTTCAAGAATTTTGTGCCGCGGCTGCAGACGCCGAGCAACGTCCGCTCGCGGGACCGTCTGTTTTTTAATACAGATAAAATCGCTCAGAAAATTTTGAGCTACAGTAGCTCGGACTACCCGAGATAAAGTACATTGGAATTACTCTCTGTTATATAAACTGCAATTCAATGAATTACGATATTAATTTATAACAAAACTTACCCTCTTCAGCGTACATGTTTCGGCTTTTTTATAACTGTATTGTCCGACCGGTGGACTCGGACTGGCCTTCGTCAGCCGTCTGACTCTAAAAAAGTATTGTTGTTACCGTAGTTCGACGAGGAGCGAAATATGGTCAATTCCTACCTTACCAATGGCAGCGTTGTATTGCAGTTTTTCAAACTACGCGATAAATAATGAAAGGAATTCTCCATTTCCATTGAAATTTAATTCATCCACCTTTCATCGTCACGTAATCGGATGTTAATCAAAGTTTCACTGGATTTCATTCAGTATATACCGCGTAATTTAAAATCACACTAACGGTAAAGTAGGATTGGGTCAATTTATTCTAATCTGTCTTGAACCGCCAAAAAAATATGGTTTACAATTTCGTTAACAGAGTGCGCCGTATATACTTCTCTAGCGCTCTGCTCTGCAGTCGATAACTCAGAGGCGGGTAATTTCAACTTGACGGTCGTCGCAACTTTATAACGCACCGCGGAAAATAAAATCAAGTCGATTTCCTTCGAATGTATCGAACTGTAGAAACCAATTTACCTCTCACGAAAAATTGCATTATTCTGCGTACTAAAATTATCATCGACGTTAAAATCATATTTCGTAATTTCAATACGTATACACTGTAAAATTGTCGAGCCAAGCAGCTGTCGAGTTCGATGAAAATTGAGACGTCGAGTCGAGCAATTGTTTATTCGCGATAAAGTAAAGTATACAAAGTGGGATTCGCGATAAGCCATATCCAGTGGAAATTGAAACTTGTTTCGCGCGCGCGCACCGTCGTGTACAAAGTTTTAGAATCACAAAAGTGTAGTGTCACCTCGATAAATTATATCTCGATATCGTATAGCCGTATCGATCGGAATTTTCCGTCCAATAAGTCAATTACATTCCAATAAAGAGAACTAAGAAAACTCGTAAACTTCCAACTTTACGAGAAATCTCGCGCAATCGTTGCAATTTTCATCTTCTTACGACAGAGGCGATATCGATTTTACAAAGTTCACGAAAAACACGCTCGCATCGAGTGTAAATTTAGTTATGTAGGTCGTCAACAACAAGCGCGACTGAAAAAAAAAAAAAAACGTTCCAAAGTTCATCTTCTCCGCACAGCCGCGCAATTGAAACGCGACGAGGAGGATAATCGCATCTGGACATTCCCGGCAATATGTGCGCGGCTACACCCACGCAACGCGATACGCGCGCGTGCAAACCCCTGCAAAGCGACGTCACGGATACATATCAGCCTTGTGTACACTCGCTTCTCTTATCGCGTGTTGGCGTCGCTCCTCACACAAAAATAGCGCGATATAGCGAGAAGAAAAAAAACGAGATTCTCCACGCTGTTCACGTGATCGCGACGACGACACCGCGTTCGTGTAACTAGACTACTCGTTATTATTATTTATTTATTTTTTTTTTTTTTTTATCAACAACGTCGGCAAGCTAACGACCTTCGTACTAGACCTTGCAGTTCGAGTTTGTTTTTCGTCGGTGTAAATAGCTCGGATTTTTTGACGTACTAAGTCGTTGTAATAAAAAATCTCGATTTCCTGACTGAGATTTCCGCGTTTAACCTTGCTCTTGAACGGTATTCCGTGTGTGTGTGTGTGTGTGTGTGTGTGTGGGACACTTCGTTAAAAAAGCAGACGAACAGCTAGCGCGTGAAAATTTGCATCGAAATTTTGTCTACGTGATTGAGAGCTCGTAGCCCGTTGTTTAGCCTCGGGAGAGCGGCTGATCGTTGGGCTAAGGTGACGCTATGAATGAAATCGGTTTTATGGCTGTTTATTATCGAGGAACTGGCCTACACCCAAGATCGGTGTGTAAACAAGACGTTATACAGGTGTCTATCGGCGAAAAAAAAAAACGGGGGATTTTCGTTTGTCGTTTTATCGGCTTATCAGTTCGATAATAGTAGAAGATTTCTAATTTTAGCTCTAACGGTGAATTTATGCGGCGCGTCGATAACCATGAATATCAGATGCTGTGTGTGTGTGTAATGCCCCGATGCTTCGCAAAAGAGCCGCGAGTGTTTACAAAACGAAGATGTTTGGTATGGAAATCGCTGCTATCGCGAATAAATTTTCTATTCGAAAAAAAAAGGCGAACTTTCTGCGTAATAGACGAATATGACGCGCGATCGTTTATTGCAGCCTCGGCGTAAAATGAAATACTCCGCGCGTTTTGTTTTCACGGCCGACAGCAACAATGGTCTTCCTAAAAGGTGCCTCCTGACGAAGATACAACCCTCGTCGCGTATACTACGTCTGGGTAAACAAGCGTCTGCGGCGGCAATAAATTACACACACACACACACACATATATATATATATATATATATATACCGCAGTCTCGCAGACTTTACTCAGCATCAATCACGCTAAACTATACCGTTCGGCGCATTTAATACAACACGACTATACTATTTTTAACTCGGAAATTTACCCGTCGAGTTCGAGAAGGTTATAGTCGCGATCGTGTTTGGGGGGAGAAAAGAGCATCGCGTCGCGCGAAGAATCGAGGGCAAGCTCGGCCAATGTTCCGGCTCTCACTTTCTGCTCGAGGACATCAGAACCGCGCCACGATAATGATTAAGCAAAGAAGTGCGCGCGCGCGGGCGCGACGTCTCTAATCGCTGATCACGAGCCCAGCGGCTGATGTGCACGTCGCGCGCGGGTGTGTGTATATACACGCTCGCGCTGCGCCGTTACGCTATTGCGCGTTGTCGACACACGCCATCGCACCACGCCTCTTCACTTCACCGCAGACGGACTCGAGTGGCCGAATCTCGCGCGCTGCGCGTGCGATCGATCGGCCGATTTTTTTTTTTTTTTTTTTTTCAGTAATGTAAACAGCGTTACGCCGATGTGTACCGTTGTTGACCGATTACCTGAGAATTTTCAAGAGGGGCTTTTTACGCGATTTTTCCGAAACACGAGACGAACGCTCTCGTGAATATACACGGGCGCTGCGGGGATTGTGACACAGACCGTTTTCCTATCATGCGGCCGCTGCATGATCGGAACTTTAATTTCACGCGTGAAAACAATAAGCGTTTCTAAATCGTGAATAAGGTAAGCGTGTTAGCAGCGATATTGCAATTTTTGTCACTAGAAATCCTATTCGTATAACGATATCGTCGCGTTTTATCGAAGTAAACCGACCGAATAAGCGCAGTCTGGCTCCGATATATTCGTACTTTACCCCGTATGCGAAAATAAGCGCGTTTTGCGCCTCGGAATAACGATTATCAGTCGTAATACGAATTCCCCTCACGGGCGAGTCTAGAGTGGGCCTTTATCTCGCGGCTGATTAGGATACGAAAAGACGGAGCGGAAGAAGCGCGAAAAAAAGTGCAGAGAGCCGCCCGACGTCGTTGTTTTGCTCCGGGAATTCTTATCCGACTGGCGCCAGCCGATTACTGCGTGCGAGAGACTCTGCTACGATGGCACGTGTGCTCGAGCGCGGAAATAGAAAGGCGACGATTAATCTCGCGAGGATACGTCGAATGGTCCGTTTGTACAGAGTTACGAGTGCGATTAGAATTTTCCAATCTCTCGGTGTGGCTCTCGTATGTTTACGCTCGGTAGCCGACTGATTAGCGTTAGTCATTATGATTTTTCTCCGGATAAAAAAGCATCCTCTCGGTCTAGTATGTATATACGGAAACACAATCATAACACATCGAATGATATCTTTTTTCCGCTGCACTTCTATGTTTACATCGTTGCTGCAACGGTTATCATTTTTCAGCTGTACATCACGACGATGATAAAATTGAAGAAAGACAAAGTGTTGAAAAAGTATAACTCTGTTACGCGATAACTCAAAGGTTGCATAAACGAGGAAAACACAATGGAATATTCAATTTCTCCCGATATAACGAGCAGAAAATGCTACTATTGAACCGTGCCTTTTTCTTTATACGGGTGAGTCACCGTAAAATTCTGGTTTCAATCGTAAGCGGATGGCACGTATTAAACATGTTTATGATGATCGCAAACGGTGGGACATGTGTCAGCTTTATTCTAGGCGATTACACACTGGCTTTGTAAAGCCGAACGCGATAAACGCGCGCAGTCGGCGAACGAGAGATATAACAAGTTTGTACTTGTTTCAACGTAACATGTTGCACGGTATTTCGCAAGCTCGCGCAAACGCTGCACAACCAGGGGCGTAGCAAGAGTTGGCGGAGCTCCTAGAATTGCAATTGGGCTGAGTGAACATTTCTCGTGCATCGTTCTGCGATATGATAACGCCAAGGTTTGCCTTTCTTTTTTCAAATAAACGACTAACGATTTGAATTTTGAATCAAGCATTATACGGTTACTTGTTAAGTGACGCAAGAGAAGTTATCTCAACCGTACGAGGGGACGGAACCCGATTGACCCAGCATCCGTCCCAAACCTATTCCGAGTGGTCCAGCGTCGCCCTCAAACCCATCAAAGGGCTGTCGGTACTCCTGCTCCCGCGGTCCCTGCTCTTATCCAATCGTGCTAAAAAGTCAAGGTCATAGCGAACGATTGCACCATAACGAGGCAAAGTTTCGCGAGTATGAGTCAGCCCGGAGTCCAAGGTATAAGCCTGCGCCACCCGGCGTTCGGCTCAGTCAACTCCGCATGCAGGCGCGAGCAGTTCGCAAAACAACTTTCCAATCGAGTCTGTGTGCGTGCAGTGTCTCTCTCTCTCTTTCTCTCTCTCTCTCTCTTTCCTGCTCTGACGGCCGTTCGCTCGCTCACCTACTCTATACTTCGGCACTCGCTACAGTCTACAGTTTGCGCGGCATTGTGTACTCGCGACTTGACAGCTCCAGACGTGCGCGCGCTTGTTATATACTCGAACCGCGGCGGCGAATCTCGGGGCGACGATGAAGCTCCTGATCGACGAGCTGCGCCGTGCGGGCATGCCCCATCATCACAAACCCAAGGCCAGCTACAAGATCCTGAATAAGATGGCCAAGCTCGAGAGGAGGTTGTTGAAGAAGTACAACGAGCAGCGGGACCAGTGGTACAGCAGCGGCTCCTCGAGCGACGAGGAGAACCGTCATCGGTCTCCTCGCGGCAAGCGCCACGGTCACCGTCACCACAAGCGCGGTAAGCGAAGCAGCAGCGACAGCAACAGCGACAGCGACAGCTCGTCGAGCAGTTCGAGCTCGAGATCCCCGTCGCCTCCTTCCCCGAGACAGCAGCGTCATCCCCGTCGTCATCGCCACCACGGATCGGAGCACCTTCAGGGCAGATCGAGGTCGCTCGGTGGCCACCCCGGTCATGTCCTGGAACATCCCCACGGACCGTCCCATCATCGCGGCCACCTCGGACGTCATCGCCGACATCACGAGAGAGGAATACCGGGATGGTTCTCCTTGCTGAGTCATCGGGGAGAAGAGGCGCCGACCAACGGCTGCTGTAACGGAGAAGCCCAGTCACCGGAACTGGTGGACTTGTCGGCGATCGTCGAGGATGATCCAGTGGACGCCGGAGCGAGCAACGTCGAGGAGATGGAGCAGGAGGAACCGGAGCGGGGACCCGAGATAGACGAGGAACTGGCGAAAAACTGGACGGAGATCATCGAGAAGGGCCTGCCGGACCACAGGAGAACAGCCTTGATAAGGAAGTACCCGGCGAGCGTGAACTGCTTACCACTGCTGGCGCCGAAACTCAACAAGGAAGTCTTGGCCGTCGCGCCTGAGTCGGCCGTGGAAAGAGACGGCGTCCGGATGCAGGAGCAGACACAAATCGCCGCGGGATTGGCTGCCTTGGGACAGGCGATCTTCGATTTGGAATACAAGATGGAGAAGGACAGAGATCTCGCGACGGTTTACGATACCCTCAAGGAAGCTGCCGACGTTATCGTCGACGTTCACCACAGCTTGACCCGAACGAGGCAGGCTCTCATCGCCTCGGAACTGAACAGGAAAATTCGAGTCCACGTGGAAAATTGCAAGCCCGACAGCTTGCTATTCGGTAAGGACTTCGGAGACAAGGTGAAGAACGTCAAGGGCTTCGGGAAAGCTCGCAAGGCTCAGCGGACGGATAAGAGGAAATCGAAGCTCGTCGAGGGCCAGGGATGCGCAGGCTGCAGTCGTGGACCCGAGAAGCAGTGATGAAATAACATCGTTGAACGTAAGTCGAATCTAGTGTAACCTATTTGGTAGGTTAATTAATTCGAACGAGGAAGTCGCTCGGCTTCTAATGATTTTCATAGCAGAATTATGCGCATACTTTCGCAAGCGCAAAAACTTACCGACGTCAATGCCAGCGTCAATAAAATCACTCGGATATTGATATGCGGAATTCCAAAATATCGGCTGAAAAACCTGATGAATAAATTCTAATGAACGTACTTTTTTTATGTCAATATCGCATTAATCTCGCTGTACTGTAATACGAGCTTGCGCGAAAGTGAAACTAATGCCAGTTATTCAGCGAGTGTATATGTATACGTTGCACATTTTTCTCGAGATTCAGGATTAGAAGGTCACGGTGTCTTGTTAGTCACGCGAATATTTCACTGATTTTAGATAAAATTATGCAAATATACGTCGAGTTTAAATGATATTTTTGTTCTTTTTGTGTTTCAGCTTGATTTATAAGGCTAACCGAATATCTATACACCATAAGCGTTTTATATAGTATTAGTGGGATCGAAGGAATACACTGTAGTATTAGTACGTAAGAGAAAGCGGTAGTAATAGTTTTTTATACTGCATATGACAGCGTTTTTTACTATTATATTGTATTTATATTAATGGCAAATAAAAAATGTTGAAAAAAAAAAATAAAAATAAAAAATATATATGTCTTTTACTATTCACCCTACCCTACATGTACGATACTCTCTCCTTCCTTAGATTTAGATTTCCTTCCGTTATATCTCGACTTGCGATATCCAAGTATGTTTTGTTGATAAATATACAAGTTTGCATAACTAAAAAGTAACCAATTACAACGCTATTCGTGGAATGGAATTACTTGATAACCTAAATTGCTCCGATAAAAAAAATGTTTCAAAAAGTTAAAAAAAAAAAAAAAAAAATTGAAAACAAATCCCGCAGCGCAATCTACACGCGGTATCGTCCGAATTCAAACGATGACATACATAAAATCAAAGTGCACAGCTGTCCCAAACACACGCCACTCACGCGTGATATGTCTCGCGTGCGCGGGCCAATTGCGAGATTTTACAATCGGTATATACGCAGAGAAAAACAAGCTTTTGAACCGGACGCGCTCTCGCCAATTTCGCCATCGGGCATAATATATCTAACGGAAATCCAATCGCTTTGTAATACACATCGCTCATAATTCGCTCGACTATACCGGGTATAGGGGATCCGCGCAATAATAACAGCAGCTCGTACACACATATATAGAAAAACTTTTTTGCGTCATCGCAGCGGGTAACGAGAAACTGATTTACGCCAGTTTCAAAATCATACTTTATTCGTCGTTTCTCTTTGCAGCTCCTGCAGTAACGCGCAATTGCATATAAGTGCGCGTCGAAGAGGTGAACGCGCTTACACCGCCTGAAACGTATACGCACAGACGGACGTTCTTTCTTCTCCTTTTGCTTCGCTGCTGTACGGCCTATACCGAGTCCGCGTGTCGGGCCC
>QLSS01000001.1:6576145-6678420 GCA_024372645.1 Trichomalopsis sarcophagae
ATGTCGTACGAAAGTACAAAGTATATAACTTTATTATTCCCCGCGTCAAGTATTTATAAAACGTCGAACAAAGAGAGAACTATAGAAGCAGCAGAGCAGCGCGACGAATTCGGAGGCTCGTCGTCCTTCTTTCTCTCTGCAGCGGCCCGTATATGCAACAACAACAAGCGCGTTTGCCTCTCCGTCACACGTAAGCCGTGTCTACAGAGAAAAGGAGCGGCCCAATGCACCTACGCAACGCGCCGGCGGGGTGGAAAGAAACGAGAGTAAAAAAAAAGGGAGCGTGCGCGCAGAGGCCAACGTATAGTACGAGAAAGAGAGAGAGAGAGAGAGAGAGCATCGCGTGTATACACACAACGTATACCTATATAGTTGAAGCGCGCGGCGCATGACGTATCGTGCCGCTGGCGGGCACGCTCGCTGACGTCACGATCACGACCTCGGAGCAGTCCGGCCAGACGGCGAGCACGTGAACAGCACGCCGCTGATCACGCGTCGAGCAACTGACAGCACCGGCTCCGATTGGCCGGAGGAGCCGAGCCCCTGCGCCCCATTGGCTTAGAGCCTCAGCACGCCGCATGATCGGCACCTTTAGCTACTGCTCTCTCTCTCTCTCTCTCTCTCTGTGTACGCATGCACACAAGCCGCCGCCGCCGCCGCCGCCGCAAGAGAGAACAAACGCCAGAGAGACGAGGGCTTCATTGCGCTTTCCGACCGCCGAACAGCGCGTTTCGTGTCCAGTGCAGATCTCCTGTCGCGACTATTCGTATAATAGCAGGAGTTTTTCGATATACTTGTACATTCTGCGCGAGTTGCCCGTGCAGCGAAGACTCTGTGAGTTCGCGCTTCGCCGTTGGAGTGTGTTCTTCTAGTTTATTTCAACGCCTTTGTGCGCGCGAAAGATGGATCAGAATTCCGCGCCACTTTCGCCACCCGCATCGCCACAGCTCAAGCAGGTTCATGTGAGTATTTTTCGTTTTTTCTCGACTCCTCCAATTTCGGAGCGCGCATTTGGAATTTCGCGCTCTCCTCGCTATGCTTTCGCCGTATGCGCGCGCACGAGCCCGCGAAATTCAAACTCGGCGCTCCTTTCAACTGTATTCGCAACGCGAGGAGCGGAAAATTGAACGTCCCGTCCCTTTACCGTTTTCCAGGTCGAGCCATTGCAGTCCGCCTTCAGCGTGGCAGCTCTGCTGGGCGAGAAGCTGAACGACGAGAGCAGAACAGCCAAAAAAAAGCCAAAGAACGGCGAACGAGTAGCTCTGCCGCCCACGCCGCAGCCGTCCGATTCCGAGGAGGACGAGCCACCGCGGAAGCGCCAGTGCTTCGAGCAGTGCGAGCTAGCCAAGGTAAGCATCGAGATACAGCTATCCGCGTCGCGACTTTCGAATCTCCCGCGCTCACCAGCCCTATTTCTCTCTTTCTGCCCACAGCTTCTCCTCGATGGCTCGAGTAGCAGCACTCCGCCGCCCAGCCCGGAACCCGTCGCTCGGGTCTCGGTCATCATGCGCGCTAACCGCGACGGCACCTGCAGCCCCGCGAACTTTGCCGCCAAGCCGCCGGCCAACTACTACACCGCCAGCTCGGAGAACATCCTCAAGTCCCTCAAGTTCAAGATGAGCTTGCGCAAGGAGGAGATCATCGTCAACAACAAGAACACCGATCGTGAATTCTCGGCTGTGAGCCTGAACAACAACACCGCCATCCCGATCAGCCACAGCGTAGTTGCCCCGCAGCAAAAGCTCCAGCCCCTGGCCCCGAAGCCCGCACCCATCGTGGTAGCGGGCCTGCTGGGCTCGTCCGCGCTTGTCCTGCCGCGCGCGCCTCTGCTCCTCGTCACGACGGCCAACGGCAGCACCTGCACCACCACCACCACGAGCAACAGCCCCTCCGGCAACTCCCAGGACTTCTCCGCCCGGCGACGCGTCTACGAGTGCGAGCATCCGGGCTGCGGCAAGAACTACTTCAAGTCGTCACACCTCAAGGCCCACACGCGCACCCACACCGGCGAGCGGCCCTTTCCCTGTCCGTACGAGGACTGCGGCCGACGCTTCTCCCGCAGCGACGAGCTCTCCCGGCACAAGCGTACCCACACCGGCGAGAAGAAGTTCGCCTGCGCCGTCTGCCAGAGGCGTTTCATGCGCAGCGATCACCTGGCCAAGCACGTCAAGCGCCACGCCAGGGACCGCGGCACCAACAACGGAAGCACCGCGGCGCAAGCCAACCTGGCCGGAGGAACCAGCGCCGGGCTCAGGCTGAGTCTGCTACCGCTGATCGCGCCCAAGATCGCCGCCTCGAAGTAGGCGTCCTTGAGTCAACTCGCCGCCGGAAGCGGCTCTATACCTTGTGATGCCTACTTCGCGCGAGGGATCGCGCCCGTCGACTCGCCGTCCGGGAGGACCGGCCGCCGTTTGACCGTTGCAGTCGCGTGCGATCGACGACCCTGGGAGGAGCTCGAGGCGCGGCCCGACGACAAACCCGATATAACGTGTACCTAAGTGTGTCTGTGATTCCGCAGCAGTGATGCTCCTTTGCGAAGCATACGTTATGCGTCATTGTTAACCCTCGACGATAGATAGATAGAGAGAGAGAGAGCATATGAATAATATTTATTTTTTCGCGCCTTCGCGCATATATATGTATTCATGTAATTATGTACAGAGAGAAAGGCGTATAGAATAAGGGAGCACGCGCGCTTGGCTATTCCCGCCGCATTTCGAGCATTTTTTTTTTTTTTTTTTTTTTTTTTATCCGATGCACGATGCTCCGCGCTGTAAATACGATGTATTTTCCGGTTCTATGTAAATAATAGCGAGGAGAATGGTGTATGGAAATATGTATGCATTTTTTCTTACACAAGCATGTATTCGAATACCGCTTACCTGATATGTCAAGTCATTAAACGATCTTGAATACTTTCGTAAATCGATCGTTGTGTTCTTTTCTTTTCGATTCCCTAATAATCCTCTGCACATCCTCGAACCACCCACGTGGGAAAATACGAAGTCGCTCGTTGCTATCAAGCAGCTCGACGCCTCGGCGCATTATTCAATCGGCGGCCTCGATTAACGTTCAAAAACAAGCCCTGGCACTTCTCAACCGACGAATTCAGCGAAGCTCGTACCGTATGACGTCGCACTCCGTCAATTGTTGGCATGCATGCATTATGTGTAACACCTTGGAAACTATAGCTCGATATTGCATGCGATTGTTCGCGTCGTTATATACTTAATAGCGATTACGAATACGAATGTTAATACGCGTTTTATTGAATCAATGGAATTCCCGCGAGGCGCGTATGCAAAGATAAGAAACGGGAACGTTCGAATAGCATATTTTGCTTATTTTTTATCGCGTCGTTGGGAAATTTAATTGTTGCCGAGTGTGTACACGCGCTATTAGAAGAGGCCGAATATGGTAAGACAATGTACCTGTGTGCCAGAACTTTCCGTCGGGGATTTTGTAAACAAACGAGCGCTCGTTCAGCTTTCGAAACTTATGCATCTCGTACACAATTGCATGTACGCACCATTCGCACACTCGAAAAGTCGAAACGACCGACGTGAAATTCGGCTCACCGCTTGGCGAATAACAAGCATCGGTAGTAAGTATATATACACAGCCACGACGACGGCGACGATCTTCCGCGACATCATCGCTCGCCCACGTGAACGCGGGATGCTCGCGCGCTCCAGATTCGCATTTATAAATAAAGCTCCCGTCTCGCGAGCACGCACCGCTCTCGTTCGATCGCCGCAGAGAGCCGAACATCGTATAGAAGGAAGAGAAGAGATGAAGAAATGCGGAGGCAAGTGCAGCACGTGTGTGTGCGTGCTCGCGTCGCGGCCGTTTGCGACAAACAAGTGCGTGAGAACTTGGGCGGCCGGGAATAACCGCGCGCCACTCGGCAAACTTTCCATCACGCGGAGCGGAGATATATATCGAATATGCAGCCTTACTGCCAACGAGTGCTCGTCATCGGATGTTTCGAGAGGGAAAAACGAGCCCACCAGACTCGTTGACGCGCATCGCTTCGACCGATAAGTCGTACGAAGAATTTGATAGGTTTGGCTTGCCGCAAACCTATACAACCTACAACCGATCTAGCGCGCGCGCGCGCGCGCTGATCTCAGGTGAAAAGAGCTTGCATCAGCTGGAAGCTCGACGAATGCAAGAGCCGACAATGTTACAACAGAATTCCAGTTCAACGCTGGAACGAATCAATAAACATTAACACCTGATGCGAGAGATCGAGTATAAAAGCCGACGCGATTACGAGATCGCCGGTCGCGCAGAGTTCGATCTCCTATCGCGCGAACATTGTGCGCATAGTGCAAAACTCCCGGATAATTGCATGTAGCTGATCTCGCATGAATTAGCGATGAATTACAACCTCTCTCTCTCTCTGTGATAGCGCGATCCAACTGCGCGCAAAAACGCAGAAGAGGCCGACGACGCCTGCCTGCGCGGGGTCTAATGCACCGAGACGCGCCCATATAGGTTCTTCGCCCATATAATAACGCACTACTCAGGCCTAGAGAGACACATATCGTGTACAAGGCAGAGCATTAGTTTATACGCCATATAGCGCTCGTTCTCGAGCGGGGACTCATTAGCATCTCGCGAAATAAAGCGACTTTCTTGCATCAGCCAAGGACCGAGCCTCCTATTCGACGCGACGCGGCGCGCAAAACAAGGTGCGCAGCTGGACCGGTAGATGATGCAAAGTCTCCTGCCGATTGCCAGTCCTATTTTTCGCGAATGCCTCATTTTTTTGCTGCTCCTCGTCGACGAGTGAGCTCGATGCGAGTCGTTTTGCTCTCCAAATTCCAAAATAAGTATCCATATCGCCTCTCTCTCTCTCTCTCTCTGGATTCTTTCGTTCTCTCGCGAGGCCTGGACTGCCTGGCTGCGGCCATTGGACGCGATTGGGAGGCCTGAGGTGGGCTCGACCCTCCGCTTATGTACTTCATTCAGGATCTCCGACGGAGGCGTTGCACACGCTGCTTATACGCTTTCTACTTGCAGACTGGAGAAATCTTGCTCTCGAGTACTTCTTTCGGATGTCTGCGGTTTCGTATCCTGGTGGTTCACGAGATGAGTTTCCTCGTGCGTTTGAGGAACTAATGATTCCGATGCGACCAGTTGAGATGATGTTGTTTGCGGCTTTCGAACGGGTGTCTGAAAATATATTGATGATTGTATACTGATGAAACTACCGGGTAAAGGCTAGGTGAGATCGAACGTCTCTATAACAGAGTATTACGTGTTAAGTAGAAAATGTGGGGTGTGGTGAGCCATTTCATACTTTTACTCTTATACCGATCTCCACGTACGACGATTGTTTACTTTGAGCTGCTCTTTCAATGCCTCGCCATCCAATAACGATTGCAGCTATTTTCCTTTTACTTTTATCAATTCCGATACTATCGTCGTTGTAAATTATAACCGTGGTAATAACATTTTTTACAATTTACTGCGCGCATGACTCGATGGTTGATCTCTACTACTGCCTATACCTAAGCTGTTCAGACACGCATACTGCATATACTGGTTGCAGCAGGCCGTTGACAATTTCTGCACCCAGTTAGGCCAGAATTATATTTTTCGAACAATGACATTTTTAATTAACTAACGCCTTCGCGGTGCGCGATGGTATCGCAATGGAAGACAGGAAATTATGATACTTATCCAGCTTCAAATCGTGCTTCAGTCACCTATCAGAATCGGTGTTACAAGTAATTAGAGTTGACAAAATACTTGAAGCGTCATCAAGATTTGAAATAATTTCAAGTATTACCTCATGCCAAAATCAGCTTCTAACGCATATGATCTTCCCGAAGACTGATCATTATGCATGCGGGATGAAATGATTTCAAATCAACTTTTTGTCACGCTTCTATAAATGCACATTCAGATACTTATGCAAATTCGCGATTCGCTAACTGAAAACTATAAAAAAAAAAAAAAACGCTAACGTAAATTAAAATGAATCTTGGCGTTCATTTTCGAAAACATTAAAACCACAATTTGAAACTGTATTCTCAGAATTTTTCCTAACCACATTTACAACTATCTCACAATATCGCTGCGCACAAGTTTATTGCTGGTGACGGCTATTTTTAAAGTACTTTTTTTTGCAGGTTTGCGAAAACCTTGCGCATAATATCCCTACAGCTCTCTTATTAGAAAGTTGACTCATTCGAACCCTGATGGTGAAGCGAAGAGAATGCGCAAACCGTGTATGGGGAACGAAAATCATGCGGACTTTCGAGTTGGGCGTGTGAGCGGGCCTTGTTTTCCGATATCAATGCACTCAAACCGTGCAATAAAAGTTGACTATTGCGTCAAGCTTCCTTCGTGGGCGATGTCATCATACACCGAATAACACACGGAAACCAAAATCAACCCTGTAACGTTGCTTTTTTTTTGCTCAAATTTTGAGTAAAAAAATCTAAATTCGTTTAAACCGATGCATCAAAATCTTTTAAACATTGGCAATAAGTAAGTACAATATACATGTATCATTGCTTTCTTATATAATTTATTTTATAAACAGATTCATGTAAAAATATACTTATGATAAAAGCTTGTCTACACCACACGTTTAACAAGGACAGTCGAAAAATACGTAAGCTATGACTCTGGAAACGTATAAAAATGCACTATAAAATGCAATAACAAGTATTAGAAAATTCGTTTACAGTATAATATAACTATTTCCGAGTGCACGCTCTGTACTTGCAGCACATGTTAAAATCTTAAAAAATTACAAATTTTTTGTCGATCGATCGACTAACTCTTTTCACTGAATGGTTTTTAAAACCATTTCATAGCGAGGTTACTGAGGATGGAATTTCTTCTGGGGGTTCTTGGCCATATCATAAAGCAAGTCGCATGGCTTGAAGGGTTCGCCATAGTGGGCCATGAACTCTTCCATTTTGTTGACTAATTTATGGGCACCGTAATAATCGATCCAGCGGAAAGGTCCTCCAGTGAATGGCGGGAATCCAAGTCCAAATACAGCACCAATGTCACCTTCCAACTGTTAAACAAATTTTTATTCGTTAATATTTGAGTAATGTCAAACCAAAAATTGATTTTTCCGATTTTGTACTCACGGGGTTGGCTAAAATCTTTTCTTGCAAACATAATACAGCTTCGTTAACGAATCGGGACACCATTCTTAATTGTCTGTCTTCATCAGAAGTGCTGCCGAGAGGTTGCAGGCTGTACTTCTTCAGAATATCAAGTGCGCCAGGATTAATGTCCCTGTGTTTTGAACCAGTCTCATAAACGAAGATACCCTTGCCAGATTTTCGGCCTGGGATTGAAAGGGATAATGCATGATCAGAGAAAGGTACTTTTTTGCAATTGTAAAGATTATTTTGAAATAACTATTTACCTAAATATCCTGCCTTGACCATTTCAACTAGAATATTCTCGTTTCCACCACGGAATCTGTCTCCGAGAGCTTTTACAAGATCAACTCCAATGTGCGAGCCTACATCAATACCGACTTCATCGGACAAAGTGGCGGCTCCCACGGGGAAACCGAATTTCTTTGTAAGCTGATCTAAATCTATAGGATCGACGCCTTCCTATGTTTCACAGACATCAATTTTGTAATACATATGATATAACACAGTTGATTTGAAATAATTTTCGTCAAATTTCCAATATTTACCTGCATCAGTCTTACACCTTCAGTAGCCATGGCAGATAAGATTCTCGTTGTGTAGAATCCGGGACCATCTCCAACAGTTATTACTACTTTTCCTTGCTTTAAACCAACATCTACAGCAGACTTTATGGTTTCCTCTGAAGTACCTTTGTGCGTTATTATTTCTAATAATTGCATTTTGTCGACAGGAGAAAAGTAATGCATGCCAATAAGCTGAAAAATAAAAAAAATCGTAAGTTTAAGAACATTTGAATTCTTAAAATATATTTCTGAAAAGTTTTTCAAGTTATTTACTTTGTCTGGACGTCCACTTCCAGCAGCAATTTTTGTTATTGGAATAGCAGACGTATTGGTGGCAACAATACAGTGTTCTGGAGTTCTAGACTCGATTTCTTTGATAACTTTGTGTTTGATTCCAAGATCTTCGAATACGGCTTCAATGACGATATCGGCATTTCGGAACTGATCGTAAGACAAGGTTGGAGTTAGATTAGCAAGCAATCTTCCTTTCTCAATGCTAGTAAGAAAAAATGTTTTCATTATTACATTAAACTTTTCGAACGTGTATCCTGCGTTATTTACAAAATTTACACAATAACTTTTATTCACCTGTTTATACGTTTCCTCTTCACAGCATTGTTCAAGCCTGTTTGGATTTGAGCAACACCTCTGCTTAATCCAGCATCGTTTGTGTCCTTAAGTATAACATTGTAACCCCTATCAATACTAACATGAGCGATACCTGCACCCATCAAACCAGCTCCTACAACTGCAACAGTCCTAAAAAATAAATATAATGATACATAAAAATAAATATAAATCTGAAACTTGACATTTATAAATCATTCTCTTCTAGTGTTTATGCTATCATCGTACTTTGCTGGAGTTTTAGGGGCTCCAAAACGATTCTTCTTGCATTCTGTTTGGCCGAAGAAAAGACTGATTAAACCTTTACTTTGAGGTGTCATAGCTAATTCAGCAAATCCTTTAGCCTCTGCTTCATAGCCCACTTGGGGGCCCTTGTCCAAACCAGTTCGAATAACTTCTAAAATTTTTAATGGAGCTGGGTAAAGGCCATTGGTCTGTTTCATTACTTGTGCTTTTGCTTTCTTAAAGATTTGATCTTTCACAAATTCAATGCCCATTATTTGATTGGTTAGTTTTTCTACCAAATTCTTTGGACTTCTGTCAATCTTTAGTTTACCATTCGCAATGTCTTTTGCCACCTTCACAGCAGTTTCTTCCAAATATTGCTTTGTGCTATACAAAAATCAAGTGGTAAGAAACTAATCAAAATTACTTCATCTTATTTTACAAAACTTTATTACATACTTTTCCTCAGCTGTTGCTACTCCTGGACCCAATCTATTTACAAGAAGGTCAACAAGACCAAATTTCTTAGCTTTATCAGCTTTTACTGTTCTACCAGTCAAAGGCATATCTAGTGCATTTGGAAGAGAAACCAATTTCGGAAGCCTTTGAGTTCCACCACCACCAGGCAGAAGACCAAGCATTACTTCTGGTAATCCTAAGCCAGTTTTGTCATCTTTCACTGCAATTCGGTAATGGCAAGCCATAGCTACCTAAGAACCACAAACAAAGCGATTTGTTCATCTATGGTACTTCATGAAAACTAAAATTTCACTTGTGAAACTTTTTAATTAGAAGAAGAATAAATTGCAAAACTTTTGTCAAACAATTTCAAAAATAAGTTACAATATCTTGAGTTATATATAAGACCTAGGCATAGTCACTCACAAACATGGACATTATCAATAAATAAAAATTATATAAATCAAGTAAATAAGGAATTTTTTTATCTCTCCGGAGTAAAAAAAATAAAAAAATAAATACCTCTAAACCTCCACCCAAGCAACTGCCCTGAATAGCAGCTACGATGGGTTTCTTACTTTCTGCAATTTTATTCAAAATTTCATGTCCGTCCTTGGAAATTTTATATACAGTCTGCTCATCTTTAGCTTTTTGCAGCATTGAAATATCGGCACCAGCAATAAAGCAGTTTGGCTTTCCACTTATCAATACAGCTGATCGAACTGCAGGGTTACTCTCAACATCTCTCAAAATTGTGGATATTTCTTGCATTACTTCTTCATTTAAAGTGTTCACCTAAAAGAATTATCATTTTGTCTATATTCATTTTGTTACAAAAATGATGATTAAAAAAACTGACCTTGACTCCAGGGGAGTCGATAGAAATTACAGCTACATCATCGACGACTTTGTATGAAAAATGCTTGTTTTTAGCTTCTGTAGCCAGCGTCCGCAGTGGCTGATACAGAGCTGAAAATTACATAAACATATTTTTGGAGTTATGATTTTTTGGCATATCTTTGCATAAGAGCTAAGGGTATGGTTAGGTCTCCAACTTATCGAAATACTTGAAAATGATAAAAATAATTGATATTTTGGGATAAACATATTAAAGCAATTGAAAAAATCGATATACTTTGGAGGCAGATTTTGTCTTTGACTTTTTTTATACATGAACCTTGACATTAATGTGTCCGATCCAAAAAGAAAAAAACATTGAGGTGAACTTGTTCTTTTTGGTCCACACTAGACATTGTTCAACGTTAAAAGTCAAATAACCACGTAAAAGCATCATCGTTATGTGATTTCGAGTCAAAAAAAAGGAAAAAATGTGGAAGGTGCAAAGGTTAAATTTGCTGCAGCTTAATCTCGGTAAGGAGAGAGATTACGAAATTCCTCGAGTGCGAAAGAGAGAGGATCAGTGACTCGGCATGTAATCAATTTACAGGCTTTAATATAGAATATATATGAAATTAATGAATATTGCGAGCTTTTTACCTGCACGTGTGACAAAGTTGACATTGGTCCGAGAAAAGCGCGTGAGCGCACCGAATAGCCGACAGCTCGCCATTTTCCCGACGAGTTAATAAATTATCCAAAAGCTGTGTATTAACGGGACCGACCGAGCCGATGTGCAGTGTATGAGCCTCCTCTCGCGCAGCTCTGTCTCTCTTTTCAACGTCACCACGAGACCGAAGACGAGTTCGCGAAGGAGGACAAAGTCCGACTTTATAGTGCGCAAGCGCCAATCGCGAATGAGCCGGCTCTCCTATCTCTTTTGGCTCAACAGTGTGTTCCGGAGCAGTATATATAAGTATACCTATATCTATACATCGAATCGGCGTTATGGAGTCTACGACTGCCTGCCGTCTGCATATATATATAATTACGTCAACATTCCATGTTAACTTGGCGCTTGACAACGTGACTTATATTACTCTGCTCTATGCTACATAAACACCGAATTAGCAGTATTATTCGTTACTAATGATTGCTCGTAAAAAGTCAATGTTAAACTTTTAAAGTTCGCATCGTCTGGAGACGAAAAACTCTAACTTAATAAAGCAAAAACGTGCTAATCTGCTAATACTTATAATGATTATGTTTGTTATGAAGTAGATTTTAAAAGGGTTCTTCTCAATTTTGTTTAAACTCTATAATGGTCTTAATAATGTAAATTATATTGCTTACCAACATGTTGAGAATACAAAGACATTCCTACAAATACTATTTAATGAAACTATTATGTTCATCGATAGCAGTTTCATTCTTCTGTGAATATCTGATATACTATGTTGTCATAATACAGGTGAATATTGGTTTAAACTATTCAACTTAATTTACATAGTCAAAGTTTGACTTTTTTGCTTTATAGTGTCGATGGCCTATTTTGGATCCAAGTAAAGCTGATTCAAAGATACCTGCTGCCACATCTGAAGAAAAACCTGTTCATGCAATGTTTTTAGCAGATACACATTTATTAGGCTCAAGAAAAGGACATTGGTTTGACAAGCTTCGAAGGTCTTTATAAAATTAATATTGTTCATAATAACTATAGAGTCAGTATCAAGAATACCTACAAAAGTTTTTTTATTTCATTAAATTTAGGGAATGGCAAATGTATCGAACGTTTCAAACTGTGATGGCAATTCATAGGCCAGATGTTGTATTTATATTAGGTTTGTGAAATGAAAAAATAACAAGTATACAAGCCTTTTAAATTTTTTATTTTTATTTTTATTCAATGAGTTGTCATTCTAGGAGATGTTTTCGATGAGGGCCAATGGTGCAGTTCAGATGAATTTGAAGGCTACATATCAAGATTCCAATCTATATTTTCTGTGCCAAAAAATACTCATCTGTATGTAGTATCTGGAAACCATGACATTGGTTTTCATTATGGTATGTCTGTCGTAAATCTTTTCTCAAACTTTTCTTAGATCATTTTTATAGAAAAATCTTCTTTGTAGTGATCACACCGTATCTAAATCAAAGATTTACAACTGGCATGAATGCCCCAAGCGTCAGGAGAATTAGTATAAGAGGCAATCATTTTGTTTTAGTAAATAGTATGGCTTTAGAAGGGGATGGATGTTTTTTATGTAGACCTACAGAAGTTGCTGTAAATAAAATTAGTAGTGAGTCCTCTAAAATTACCTTCAGTTCCTTTTTCTGTATCTTTAGTTACACATTGCAATACTTACATATACTTTTGTAGAACATTTGAAATGTGCCAAGGGTATTGGTAGTGATTGCAATAAGAATAATGCAATTAAAAGATATAGTAGACCAATTTTATTACAAGTTAGTATTTTGCCTTATCTGTTAATTATATATTAAATAGTTTAATTAAGATAATTCATAAATATTTACTGTTTCAGCATTTTCCTTTATACAGAGAATCTGATGAAATTTGTGATGAATTGGATGAAGCTCCAGCAGAAATTAAAGATATCAAATTTCGTGAAAGATGGGAATGCTTATCAAAAGAAGCAACAGAACAAGTAAATTCTATTATTCACTGAAATCTCTTAAATTTGACTGTTTTCAATTGAAAAAATTAATATTCCCCTTTTTTTTAGCTCTTAGATATTTTACATCCTCGACTTGTAGTTGATGGACATACGCATCATGGTTGTAGAAAAATTCATAGGGAAGATATTTTGGAAGTTACTGTCCCTTCATTTAGTTGGCGAAATAAAGACAACCCATCATTCTTATTGGTTAGTTGATTGCATAAGTTATTTTATTCTTTTGTATTAATAATCCTTACACTTCTGATACAAAATAACAATGCAATTTATTGTTTTAGGGTATATTTACACCTAATAACTATGCTATATCAAAATGCTATATGCCTGTTGAGTCTACAGTCATAAGCATATATATATTTAGCGGAATTTGCATATTTGCATACTTGTTTTATAAACTTCGACAAAAAATAACTCCTTACAACTTTATGAAGCTTCATTAGATCACTGTATATAGCTTTTTTATCTGTAAATAATTTTTAATATTTTGATTCATATCGTAATTTCAAGACCTTCCTGTATAAACTCACAAAAAAATTTGAGTTATTGAAATAAAAGATTTTATGATTCTTTTAATCATTTCCATTTGCGTACGATTTTTATGGTATATATTGAAGTCTCGTTGGTAAAAACTATGATATGTCGAATGGTGTTTATACAATATAATTTACTATTGAATGAAATTTTATTTATACTGACTATTTTGTTTGTGATAATAAAATATACAAGAAAAAATATGATTCAATTTAATTACCTTTTGAGTAATATTCAAAGCTCACCTGGTTCATAACTTAGGATTTGCTTATTTATAGAGAACTTATCTTAAAGTTGTTATCAGTAATCATATTACTTATAACAGGGAATATTTTCCAAGCATAGTTTTCACACTAAAGTAAATTATTAGAATGGTGAAAACCTACATTTGTGAATAAATTAATAATAGTCATACTCCGTGCATAAAAGTCTCATTTAAATCATTGAAAAAAGTTTGAATTATTATCGGGATAAGAATTTTTTCAAATTTGCTACTTGATAATAACGGATGATAGAAAATAAAAAACGTTAAAGCATGATTTCTATGCATCTAGTCTTTTCTACAATGACCAGTTATTTATAATCGAACTGTATGCATGACGAAACAGAAAAGCTATACAATATTTTAAATCGAAAGAATGTCAAAGCATTTTAGTTAGAAATAATGTATAATAATTTTATTTATAAATATGTATATACTGATAATTGTAAGAAATGATACAACTTGAAATCTACAAAATATCTTATATAACGACGATTCATATTTACACGCACACTTTGCAATCATGATATTAAAATGAGCTCATTGTACAATCGAGTCGACTTTGATCTGTACACACAAGATTCGGAAAATTTACATCTGTAACATTCAAAAGCAATATAACTACTTAAGGGTCAGTACACTTGAAGATCTTAATAAGTGATTGTTACGATTGTAAAATATATAACGTGAAGGATTAAAATAGTTAATCAATTAATTTACAAGACCTCAAAGTTACTGACCCCTTTTAATTCATGTGTGTAGTAATATCTGCCGTAATAGTTGCAAAAGTGCAATTTAGTATTACATTTTTTCTTCCAGAAATATAAGAAAAAGTGTAATGCAATAAATTACACAAGTTTGACAGTTTTTGGCAGAATGAATATCACTGGCTATTACCGTTGTTAGTTTGACTAGTCTATTTTAACGGCCGCATAGATTTTTCTGATGAATGCGTATGCTGCAAAGAAGCCAATGGTTCCAGTCAACAGCCAGAATGTTAGCACCATTAATGCGGTATAACCAAAGTACATAAGAGTTGGAACGAGTTCGGTTATTTCTAGCTTTGACATAAAGTAAAAGATAGAATATGCTAGAACGTATAATGCTGAACCTCCACTAACGATGAAACTTCGCCACCACCATCTATAGTCCTTAATTTGAAAAAATAGCAATAATTTAATAAATTATTTAGTGATTTGGATTATAAACGAAGAAATAAATGTATGGGTACTTACTTCTCCACAAAGTTGAAAATAGACCATTACAACTGAAATCTGGGAACATGATATCACAAGAATACAAAAAACTAGGAACAAAAAGCCAAACAGATAGTAAAACTGGTTCTCCCATAATGCTGTCAAAATGAAGAAAAGCTCAATGAAGACGGCACCAAAAGGCAAAATTCCCGCCATGAGAGTGCTAAAAAAGGCAAAATATTAAATTTTTTTATGAATTTAAATAAGATAACAGTTGTAACGTACTTCTTGAAGCAAACTTACCATAATACTGGATTCATATACCAGAGTTGATCAGGTACTTGTCGAGGAATTTGGTTTGTTCTAACAGGATGTGTGAATGGCTGCTTACGAAAACCAAAGAAATAACCAAGGTAAACCAGAGGTAATGAGATGCCAAACCAAAGACATAGTAAAGATAACATTGTTGTGAAAGGAACTGCTCCTGAGCTATGTTTTCCCCAGATGAAGAAGTTCAAGAAGAAACATGTTCCAAACACAATTCCAGGGTACAAAGTTGCCGTCTGTAATCAAATTAATGAAGTCATTGTATCAGATACAATTTAAAATAATAATAGTTGAAATAATTTACCAGCATCGCTGCCTTTTTCCACTCTTTTCCACGCATTGTCTTATATAATCTGGCAGAAAAGTAACCAGCTACTAGTCCCGAGAAAACGAATAAAAAGATTGCACACGTGCCAAGAGCTCCTCTGCTTGCTGGTGAAAGCATTCCCAGCATAGCGAAAACTATAATTCGTGAATAGTAGATGTGAATAAAAAATATTGCATTCTATGAATGTAATAAATACATGCACTATGTAACTCACAAATTGTTATCAAAGCCATGAAGAAAATTTGAATTCCACTTCCAATCACAGCAGCAAACAAACGTGCATTTGTAGGTGGTCTGAAAACATCTCCATGAACTAGTTTCCAACCAGTTTCTTCAATGGTCTCATCAAGCCCTGCCAGGCTATCACTTTCCCCAGCATTATATCTAGCGATATCTCTGCGTAATGTTCTGACGATAATCATAGTCAAAATTCCTAAAATATTGTAAATATTGGCATCATTTTGGATACTTTAATTAATTTTAAGTGAACATTCTGTTATCTTACCTGACAGGAAACAAACAACAACCAGGGAATTGATTATAGAAAACCAATGTATTTCAACGTCACTCATTCCCAGATAAATGTCCCATCTACTTGCCCAACTTACATCAGATTCCTTCCATTCTACGGAATAGAGGAATAATATTCTGGTACCTTTAGGATTCACATACTGTTTTGAGTGTTCTGTGGGTATTGTGCAAGTACTGCCTTCAAATTGCAATTGGTCAAAGTCTATGGAATGAGCTTCCACTTCAAAACCTACAACTCGGAACTCATTCCTAAACCAAATTATTTTAATCAGTAAAATTACAAGTAATAGATATAAATCAGAATTTAGTCATAACAGATATTATACTTACTCTCCATGTTTGTGATAACTCAATTTCAATTTTAAATAATTATTGATATACGCTTGATTAGTATTGGGCTCAATACCTCCTAATCGGTAACCGTGATAGACAATGGTATTACCATTATTCTTCTTTTTTGTTGCTGCTGGTAAGTTGTCTATTAACCTATCGAATAAAATTTCCAAATTATTTGGGATCTCTTATGTGAATATTCATAGAAATTGAAACTGGAAAGGCGTACAAGTGAACAGTATACTCGTGCTGTATCCTTTCTATAACAAGAAGTGAGTGTTCTTCATTCCATGTCATTGGATTTTTTGGAGAATGACAGAGAAGCCTGCATTTGACATCCTCTGCCATAGCAACCTCATACGGAGTATTAACGATCCTTGGGGAAAAAAGAGAGTTTAAGTCAATGTACAATTATATATTATAAATATAACCTTCTAAAAGAGTTCCATTATCAACGTACCTGTCACCTCTAAGAATTTCTCCTAAATTTTCAGATACGTATGTTGTTCCATTTTTGGGTAGACAGAAATTCAGTGAATAATACTTGTACGGCAACTGGGTATGTGTACTGGTCATCTTGACAGCCTTCACATCAATTTTGTCTCCTTTCTTGAATTCGACAGGTGCCACACCTGGCACATAAAATCCTTGAGCCTCCACCAACAACAATACAAGAGCCACTACAGCCCATCTCCACTTTAACCTATCCTGTAATCGAATAGCAAAAAGTTTGATAAGTATCCACAATCAACCATAGTCTCAACAATGCGTGCAAATAATGATCAACATGCAAGACCGTAAGATAAACGATACGGTAAACCGTGACGTTGGTAAAAAATATTTCATATGCGATCAAGTATTTGTTTTGCCGAAAATTTCTCCGACAAGTGTCTTACCATTCTACAGTAGTTTTATTCTGGAATCGCGCCACGCTGCCGATTTCCTCCCTTAAACTGTAAAGCCTCCTCTTCTTCGGCCAGTCGTTCTTGTCCTGCTTTTTTTCTTCCACGTCAAAAATACATTGTACAGTACACAAAACTTTCCTAACTAACACTAACAAATACGTGCGCGAGCGAAACGACGATCCACTGATTCACCACCTCCACGGATTCCTTTATTTCTCTAAGGTGCAGTGTATACTTATATACATGATATGCCTGGTCCCCCTCCACTTATACACTTGCTCTGCAACTCGACTTTTTTCCAAGCTCCGCGAGTTGAGGATCGCACACTTGCGAATTTACCCAAAACTTATTTATTTGTTGCTACAGTTGTCGGTTTGTTGATAAAAATATTTTTTGCAGCGATGTATGCTGCACTTGTGTCATTTTTTATACTACAGTTTGGTACTATGCTTAAGCAAATTAGGAATTAATCGGTAGAGTAGGGGAAAGAAATTAACTCAATTTCATGATAAATTAAGAGTAAGTAAAAACAGTACATATAGCATAAATAAAGATTTCGGCCATAAAAAATACACAGAATTTTTTTTGAGTATAATCATCGGAAGTGTAAATCCTCGGATGATAACGTAGAGCTCTGATTGGAAGACCGATGCCAACACCCCATAGGTTCTAATTTACTACTTACGTTCTATGAGTTATTCGGTGAAGCTTGAAAATTTGTTCATTTAGTCGATAAGTTCGGCGATGACAGCCACCACAATTTAAGGTAGATAGTCCCATAGTTTTCAATTCGTATTTTTTTTACATCGACTTACCGCTTACTTATTGATTGTAGCATTTATTTTCGGAAAATAGCAATACAGGGAGGTTAAACATCCTCTAAGCTGATTCATAATAATTATATAAGATAAGATAATAAGAGACGCGCAAAATGAGCACCAAATTTGTATTTTTGGAGTCCATTGATATACTGGGCACAATACCTCAATACCACACAGTTCTCATAGCATTTATAGCATTTGTACTTTGGCTAACTTTTGCTAAAAGAAGGTTCCTGTCTGAGAGCAATTCTAACAACGATGAACTAGAAAGTAAGCTGGAGCAGTGGAGACCGGAGCCACTGATACCGGAGACCCAAAAAGATCATCCTTCTTTAAATCCTAGAAAAATCACTTCGCGAGTGGGTAAGAGAATAATTGTTGATGGCAAGGATTGCTTGAATCTGGCTACGCACAATTACTTGAGCTTGACAGAAAATGCTGAGATTGAGAAGAAAGCCATTGAAACCGTGAAAAAGTATGGAGTTGGTTCATGTGGTCCTCGTGGATTTTATGGAACAGTCGATGTACACTTGGAGTTAGAAGAACGCTTAGCACAATTCATGCAAATGGAAGAGGCTGTTGTTTATTCTTATGGATTCAGCACAATTGCATCTGCTATTCCAGCCTATTGCAAAAGGAAGGATATGGTGTTTGTTGATGAAAAAGTCAATTTCTCTATACAGAAGGGACTTGATGCCTCTAGATCAAATATTAAGTATTTCAAGCACAATGACGTGGAAGACCTTGAGAGAATACTAAAAGCTCAGTCAGGCTTAAACAAGAAAAATACTAAAAATATAGAGACCACTAGAAAATTCTTGATTGTGGAAGGTATTTACATGAATACTGGAACCTTGTGTCCTCTACCTGAATTGGTGGCCCTGTGCAGAAAGTACAAACTGCGAATTTTCGTGGATGAGTCTATATCATTTGGAACACTTGGAGCTACTGGCAGAGGAGTTACTGAACATTTCAATGTTCCTAGACATGAAATTGACATGATCATGGGTATGTTGGAATTATTTCTGTGTTATGCTGTTATGCTGCACTGTTTACTTAAATTTATGTCATAAATATTCTTTCAGGATCTCTGGAATGGGCCATTGCTTCCATTGGTGGCTTTTGTGTTGGTTCATCATTTATCATTGAACATCAAAGGCTATCAGGACTTGGATACTGCTTTTCTGCTTCTCTACCACCACTTTTGACATCAGCTGCTATTACTTCTTTAGACATCATGGAAAACAATCCAGAAATTTTTGCTACGCTCAAGCAAAACTGTCAGGCTTTTGACAATGGTGTTAAAAAAATTAATAGCCTTGAATGCATAAGTTTTGTTGACTCACCAGTCAAACATTTATATTTGAAGGAAAAGCTTGATTATGATAAGGAAAAAAAATTAATCAAAGAAATATCTGACAAGTGTTTTGAAAATAATTTATCCATTATAGTTCCAGCATATTTACATGCTGAAAGAGATTACCCTAGGCCTAGCTTGAGAATATGTATTTGTACTGCTTTGAATCAAAGCGATATTGAGTTTGCATTGCAAACTTTACAACAATGCACCAAGGAAGTTTTGTCCGCATAGATTTAATTATAATTAAACGCTACAAATAAAACTTTTTAACTACAAATTAAATAATATTAAATATATAATAAAAGTTATACTAATACATATGTTGAAATGGTCACAAACAATTGTAAATGTAAATAAAATTTATTTATTTCATTTCTTTACACAAATCCAATTTTTATATTTAAACAAAATATATTTTATTCCGCTAATATGCGGCATTTGCTTGCATTTACCTTTTGAGTTTTAATTATTTTAAGTATAGAGGGCACTGCTTGCTCTGTCGATAAAACATTCCAAATAGTTGATGTAGCCCTACTTCCGGATTTCTCGTTCATTGCGTCCATCTACCTAGCTGAGGTAAGTACCGCTCAAAATAATTCGATTAAAAATTGTATTTTTTTTACATTTGAAGATAGAGAATTGTTATTATAGTTTTAAGAATCCGTAGTATTTTAGTAAAATAGCATATTTTCATTTTTCCAAGCTTATTATATACGTGTAATCTGCCTAGAAGATGTTTTGAGGTTATGGCGCCACGTGGCGTGGTTTTATGAAGTGGGTATTCAATGGATTTATTTTGAATATTAATTAGAATTGGCAATTTTAAAATGATGAAAAAATTTCGTGTCTAAAAGGCCGGTCAACGTGCAGAAGCTAGAAATAGCTGAACCCATCTGTGCGTCGGCTTCAATGTTGATAAAAGCATTTTTGCAGTCTGATTTCATAGCTAAATACAAAATCATTTAAAGATAATTTCGAATGTGTTTTTTAAACAAAATAATTGTTGATTTCAGTCCTTAAATCTCCGTACGGTATCCCTACACACTTCACGATGGGTAGGGAGGACAAAGCATCCTGGAAGGCGGGTTACTTCAGCAAACTCATTGTAAGTATGATGACAATAGATTGTAAAATAAATTATTTTGCATTTTTGTAAATTTTCATTAACTTGTTTTATCTGCATTTTACAGCAACTTTTAGATGACTATCCGAAATGCTTTATTGTGGGCGCGGACAATGTCGGATCAAAGCAGATGCAACAGATCCGTATGTCTCTGCGAGGCACTGCTGTGGTTCTCATGGGTAAGAACACCATGATGAGAAAAGCCATCAAGGGGCATATCGAACGTAATGCTGCTTTGGAGAAGCTGTTACCACACATCCGTGGTAACGTTGGTTTTGTCTTCACACGGGGAGATCTCGTTGAAGTCAGGGACAAGCTTCTGGAGAACAAAGTTCGTGCTCCTGCCAGAGCTGGTGCGATTGCCCCATTGAGTGTCATCATCCCAGCCCAGAACACCGGTTTGGGTCCTGAGAAAACTTCCTTCTTCCAGGCTCTGAGTATCCCAACCAAGATTTCCAAGGGTACTATTGAAATCATCGTAAGTATTTTGCTTTCCATTCGTACATTGAATTTTATTTAAAAAATTCTGCAACTATAATGTTTATTTCTTATTTTAGAACGATGTCCACATCTTGAAACCAGGTGACAAAGTTGGAGCTTCAGAAGCAACTCTTCTGAACATGTTGAACATCTCTCCATTCTCGTACGGTTTGATCGTTGAACAAGTCTACGATTCTGGCACCATCTTTGCTCCTGAAATTCTGGACATCAAACCAGAAGATCTTCGCGAGAAGTTCATGGCTGGAGTCGCCAACCTGGCTTCCGTCTGTTTGGCTATTGGCTACCCAACTGTTGCCAGTGCTCCTCACAGCATTGCTTACGGATTCAAGAATCTGTTGGCTATCGCTGCCGTCACCGAGGTTGAGTTCGCTGAAGCGGCCACCATTAAGGAGTACATCAAGGTACGATATAGTTTCTCATTCGGAGCGGAAAAGTTAAAAAATCCTATTAGACGTTTAAATGATGAATAACTTCACGTCCGAGTGGTCGATCAGCGATCAGACGCTAGAAATAGCAGAACCCATCTGGTTGCCGGCTACGTTGTTGATAAAAGCATTTTATGCAGTCTGATAAAACTATGAACAACTTGTTTAGAAATGACGCGCGCCAACAGGCCTTTGAAATTAACGACGACGCTTTGTTTTTACAGGACCCCAGCAAGTTCGCTGCTGCTGCTGCCGCTGTCGCTCCCGCTGCTGCTGCTGCTGCCCCAGCTGCCGAGAAGAAGGAAGAGAAGAAAGAGGAATCCGAGGATGAGGATGAGGACATGGGCTTCGGTCTTTTCGACTAAACATCTAATTGACAACATTGCCTGGCTCCGAAAATACGTTATCTGCTACTGATGCTTTTCACTGACGTCCGAATAAAGTACCAGGATTGATACCTAAAAAACTCGTCTCAAAGTTTTTAATTTCATTCATTTCCTTCATTCGCTATTCATAACGATTCGCCTCACTATTGTCTTATCCATCGTTCGCTGAAGAATGCGAACGTGGAAGACTAAAGGTAATATTATATAACGATTCACCTCACTATTATCTTATCCGTCGTTCGCTGAAGAATGCGAACGTGGAATATTAAAGGTAATATTAGCTCTCAAAGTAACTCGTTTCAAAACTAATGGAATGCCATATTCTAAGTAGTCCGTGAAATTCCAAATCAATTACGCGGCAAAGCTTTCTAACTTACAATGCCATATAGCAGGAAAAAAAGATTGAAAGTTCACGTAGGAAAACGACATTGGTTGTAAACCGGAGGAAAAAAAGAAGTTTCAAATCGCGGCGATTACGAGAAATCACAGTCTCGAGATTAACATGTGAATGAGGAAAGGTGGTAGTGGAAGGAAGCTGTAATACCAGAAACACAGCAGCGGAATTGCACAATTATTGCTGAACGATCGTTGCTCGGCGTAATTTTCCTGAAAGTTGTTGCAAGAGTGAAAAATCGAAAAAAGCGTAGAGTGGGGAGACGACGGGAGGTCGCGCTCGCGGCAATAGGAGAGCTAGCCTAGCCACTGGCGGCCGACAGGCGGCTCGTATCGCGCGCAGTGCAAGAGTTGCGCGCGCGTTATACTTATATACTTATTTGTGCCAGTCATCGGCGTGTGTTCACAGCTCAGGTCGTCGCCGCCGCCTGCCTTGCAGCTGTATGACAATTTTCGTGTGTGTGTGTGTGTGCCTCATTATTTGCCGCCACCGGGGCGTAGATATACAATAGTAGACTCGGTGTATTGCAGGCATATTATACATGCGGTGGCAGGCCGCTTCTTGCCTTTGGTAAACATTAGTCGCTCTCTCTCTCTCTCTCTCTCTCTCCTCTCGTCCGTGTGTACACATACTGTATAGGTATCTGTATTCGCTGTGAGGCGGCGAAACACGCGAGCAAGAGTTTAATGGTATTTGAGGCAGCTGCGAGCGTGCATGCGGCACAGTCACTGTCTACGCGCTGATTCGATCGGATCGGATCGTCTCGTCTCATCGTCGTCGTCACCCGGGTTAGCAAGCAGCGGGAAGAGCATCTTCCTCGTCGGCGTATAACAAGCGATAGAAACACTTGACGCAATAACGGTGTGATCTTGCACGCGAGCCTTCGGAAGGTTATAGGACGAGTGACAGCAAGCGATAATGGGTCTGCTTTCGGAGGGAAGTCCACTGAATTGGGAGGAGACAAAAAAGCTCGCCGATCATGTGAGGAAACACGGAGCCATACAGTTTATTAACCTGTACAAGAGGCTCCGGGACAAGCAGGGCGACGTACTCAAATGGGGAGACGAGGTTCGTGTTCTCGGAAACTTTTTTTTCCCTTTTTTGTTTGCCTTTTTTTTCCTCGTTTTTTCGCATGTCATGTGCTCTTTTCGCCGCTTCAAGTATACCCTTTTCTTTGTGAGCGTACTCGTGCTGCAGTATACGGGGAGCGGTTATTTTCTCTGTAAGAATCACTTCTTGGAACTTATTGCAGATGAATACTCATGGCGATTATTTAAATTCTTTATTACCGCGCGCGAATCTATTTTTATCCTATTTCAAAATTCAAATTCAAAATAGCATGTCTTGCTCTGAAGTATGTAATGTAAAATTTACAGATTATGGACTCTTAATAATTACGCGTGTAAACAAATTTCCAATTTGTATCCATTGAATCCTCTTATTTTATTTAAATACCAATTTGGAGTGATTGACTTATACTCTGTCATACTTCTGTTATCATTTGTGCGAATTTTGTTGTGCAATCGTCATATTTAACAGTACATTGTTTCTTTTATCTTGAAATACACGTGCTTTGCATTTTTTACTTATCGCTTTATCTTGATTCTACATTTTAAACTTGCGATTAAATCACTTTTACTTCTGATATCAATTATTAAAAATACTTTTACATCGATTACTCATCTATTGCATAAATAAAGCTAATCTAGAATTTCCAGAAACTTGAAATCATGACTGTGTAAAAGAACACCCAATCAACATAAATATTGTATTTCTTAACCTTGACGTTCTCTTTTATTGTTTTTGCTAAGCAATTTTTTTGTTTGAATGTTGCTTGATATCCTTCAACTTCTAAATCTAAATATAAATGAGCTGGCTTTTTACTAATTTCATTCAACGTATATTTGAAACAAAAAACTTGTTCCTTTAGGTTGAATATATATTGGTGAAGTTTAATGATGCAGAGAAAACTGCAAAAGTGTCACTAAGAGCAGAAAAATATTTAGCCGAATTGCAAGAAAAGGAGCACAATGATCCTGAGTAAGTAATGTTAAGTGATATTTTTAACTGTAAATTTCAATTATTTTTGTTACTCCAAAAATATTATTGAACCGCACAGCTTAATTTTTTTCAACCGTTTTTACAGCAATGTTAAATCACTTTGGCGTCCTGAATATGGAGCTTACATGATTGAAGGAACTCCAGGCAAGCCCTATGGAGGATTACTGGCACATTTTAATGTAGTTGAAGCCAACATGCAGTATAGAAGACAAGAAGCCTCCAAGTTATTGGAGCCTGGAGAAGCTCTAATGTCATTAACCAATTTTCCAAGGTTAGTTTTATTTAGGAAGGTTAAAGCATGCTTTATTTCAACCACTTATGCATGATGTCATAATTTATTACCATGCAGATTAGGAGCACCAGACTTTACTGATCCCCCAGCTGTTCCTACTCCACAATCTGGAGCATCAAGAAGCTTATTCTTTCCAGATGAGGCTATTTTTTCTGGCCATCCAAGGTTCAAAACATTAACAAGAAATATTAGAAGCAGAAGAGGAGAAAAAGTAGCTATTAATCTACCAAGTATGTTTTCTTTTATTATTTACTTTTTTTGGAAACATTCAGACAACTTTTGATAATATCTATGTTTGGAATATAGTGTTTAAATTTCTTTATCAATGTTTACAGTATACAAAGATAAAAATGTGAAGTTGCCATTTAAAGAAAATTTGGCTGAATTGGGAGATGATGGCTCCAGTGAAAAAGCAGCCAAGGATAATCACGTGTACATGGACGCTATGGGATTTGGAATGGGCTGTTGTTGTTTACAACTAACGTTTCAAGCATGTAATATTGAAGAAGCAAGAACTTTGTATGACCAGCTAACTCCACTTTGTCCAATAATGGTAAATATGTAGCATGGAACATTTATTTATTTAGAGTCAAGAGTGTAAATGCTAAATTAGCATGTCTCTCGTGCATGCCTTACAGAAAATGTTTATTTCACGTTCGACAGCTGGCTCTTACTGCTGCCAGTCCATTTTACCGAGGCTATGTGACGGACGTCGACTGTCGCTGGAATGTCATCTCGTGTTCCGTTGATTGTAGAACTGAGGAGGAGCGGGGATTAAAACCGTTGAAAGAAAATAAATTCAAGATCAGCAAATCCAGATATGACTCAATTGATTCCTATCTAAGCGAGCAAGGCGATAGATACAACGACGTGCCTTTGACGTACGACAAAGATATTTATAAACAACTCTTGGACAATGGAATTGACAGGCTACTTGCACAACATATTGCCCATCTATTCATCAGAGATACAGTTTCTTTATTTTCGGAAAAGGTTCATCAAAACGATCTTGAAGATACCGATCACTTTGAGGTAATTTTCAAAAATTACTTTCTAATCAAACAGCTATGTATGTTGACTTTCAAATTAACAGCAGTCTCATATTTTAGAATATTCAATCTACAAATTGGCAAACAATGAGATTCAAACCACCACCATCCAATTCATCTATTGGATGGAGAGTTGAATTCAGACCTTGTGAAGTACAAATAACTGACTTTGAAAATGCAGCCATTGTCTGTTTTGTGGTTTTGTTAACACGAGTTATCTTAAGTTATAAACTTAATCTTTTAATTCCAATTAGCAAAGTAGACGAAAATATGGCCAGAGCTCAAAAGAGAGATGCTGTAAAAACAGAGAAATTTTGGTTTAGGCGCGATATTACGTGTAATACGCAACAAGGAGATATTAAAGATGAATATACTGAATACACGATAGACGAAATCGTTAACGGAAAGGTTTGTTAGCGATTAATGTTGATCTGGTATATAAATCTTATTTATACGAATATAAACGTAATCGACTTTTTACAGGAAGGCACATTTCCCGGATTAATTCCGTTGGTTAACTCTTATCTTTCAAGTATGGATGCAGATGCTGATACTCACTGTACTATACAAAGATATATTAAACTTATTCAGAGACGTGCGTCCGGCGAGCTTCTAACCACCGCTAAATGGTTAAGACAGGAAGTTCTCACACATCCTGAATACAAGTGAGTACTGTTTGGCTGCACAGTTTGATAAACACGCAGTAGATAACTATAATTTACAAATACTTCCATTTTGTCCCTTAGACAAGACTCAAGAATATCACAACGAATAAATTATGACTTGTTAAAAAAAATTCACGATATTGAAGCAAACAAGGTACCGTGTCCAGAGTTGCTTGGACCCTGTATAATTTCTAAAACTTCAGAAACTGTTCCAGCTGCCATGGCAAAGGCTGAAAATTGTCCCATCCCAGATTGAATAATGTAATTATTAATGCGTAAGCCGAAAAATGTATTATTAATATTATATTTTTAAATAATTTTATTGTATACATCTTATAATTGTGATATACAAAAATACTGACCTAATATTCTTATTGAAGTGCACTTTGTGCTTCATGGAGTGAGAAATTTTTATAAATGTAGTAAAAACATTGGCATATAAAAGCTGCCTTGAACTATTGTTGAAATATTCAATCTATTGAATAAATAAGTTTGTTGGCATTCTTTTCTAATGATTTATAAAAATAAAAGAAAAAAAAATTGAAAAAAATGTGCATTTTTTTCTCTAATGAGTATTCTCTGTCAGTGTTCCCCTGTTGGTTCTGTATGATACATAAGTATTCCAAAGAACTGCAACTGACTGAACAACTAAAACTTGATGGTGTAATGGAACAAGATAAAAATTAACTAGCTGTACCATAGGCCACAACTGAAACATAAAATAACTGGATTATTGTTTTATAAATATTTAAGTCAACTAATAATATTGTAATAGATCATACCTTGTAGTTATTTTTCAAGATTTCCAAATATTCATCCTCTAACTTCAACTTAATACTTTTCATGTCATTTCCTTGTGATAATCCTATTGCACTAAGTAGAACTACAATGAAAGTGGGTGCAAACAGAAATTGATCACAAGTTACTTTTTTTAATACTGCTGTGGCTCCTTTTGATCCAAAATGTCTGTCTAAAATTCCATACCATGTTCTAGTTGCTGGTCCCTTCATTTTATAAAATATAAGTTATGTCATTTTTAAAATTTCGTCTAAACTGGCCAACAAAAGTTTTACTTACTGCTATGACAAAGCCAATGGTAAAAAATTTTGCAGTTCTCATAAAATCTAAATCTTTCACTGGTCTTTTTTCTATAAAATTTTGCGCAATTTGATCGCCTAATCCCATCAAAACTCCTGAGAATTATAATTACGTTAACTTATGAAATTTTATTGAAAACAACATATAGTATAATAAAACTTATATAAACACAATGACAGTTGATTTCTTACCAGCTTGAAAAGATTGCATTCCTAGAGGATATCTTGTCAACAGTTTTTGATAAGATCGGAAGAGATAAGACATTGTTGACTTTTTTTAACTATCGACAGTGTAAATAAAAACAAACGAACTTTTGCAAAACTTGTGATCCGCGTTGACGTAGCCGTTTTTTAGGTTAATTTCAAATCTTTTTCTGTTTTTTGGCCGCCGATGCTGAGAAGCGCGCAAGAGTATTCGAATGCTTGCTTTAATTAATTCAGACTTAACTTAAATATCTTATCCGTTGACAATCTAGCTACATTACGTATTACTTTCACATAGTAGCGCGAGTTTAGTTCGCCGCACTGAACACTTGAACTCTATCCTCAGCATTTCTCTTTATTGTATAATTTTTTCTTCTATCGCTTATCCGCCGCCACTAATACGCTCACGTGGTATCAGCATGGTTTCCGGAATTTCGTTTTTTTTTTCTTTAGTAGTTTCCAGTCATATGTGTAGTAATAATAATAATACATATATTCATCTTGAATGTTTTTTCTCGACTTCGTGACGAATATTTCGTAGTAAAAAAGACGCTTATCGCGTTGATGATAAGACAGACGATGATAATTGAGTTGAGGCTGAGCGATAAGTTGCGAGTATTTTTTGTTCACGGATATGAGCTTTTTGAACGCGAGCGGCGAACAGACGATAAAAGCTTTTAAAAATAGTTTACATACACGATGAGCAACATTACTCATTGCAAATTTTACAGTAAAGAACATAAACGTCATCGATAATTTTTTAGTTTAATTGAAGGAATATACACACATGCTTGAAAAAAATAACTTCAATGAACAAGAAATTTATTCAAGAAATACACGTTCATTTACAGTAGTTAAAAAAAATACTTTCATATTTTGATTTCACTTTGCTTATATAAAATTAATTATACATTTTAACAGCATTAACAAATTTGTTTGGAATATAAATATATATCAGCATTGATAATATTGTACTAATATTTTTTTTGAAAAGCTTTAATGAATTTTTTGCTCAGCTGAATCTTTGAAAATTCAACATAAAATGTCAATTTCAAATATTTTAAAAATGGTTTAGAAAGCTATATAAATATATAGGCAAATTTTTGTAGACATAAATAGAATCTTCTTTTATCTATTCCTTTGGACCCATACAGACTTTTACAAGTTTACATAACTTAAATGATTCTAATGTTGTAAATTTTTGCCATATCTTGATATCTTTGACAAATATTTTATTTTTACATTTGAGCAGTTAGTTGTTTTCTATTAGGTTAATTCTAACAAATGAATAGGAAAAAAACTTAAGCGATACAGATCATCCAAATGATTTTGATGCATGTATAAAGATATTATAAATTAATATCTTAGATAAATACAATGATAATATTTTTTCTCTTTTAATTCTTTGTAGGAACAATTGTTTGATTAGAGAAAATATTTACTAATGCAAGCTTTGAATCTTGAATATGTGACTGATTAAAAATGGACCGGACTGATCAAAGTAGAAAAGCGATGAAAAATAGAACTTTCTGGAGATCATTGGTCAGTAGTCGATAGCTTTTGGACGTGTTTTCACATAAACATATGCTACAATAAGTGCGAAAATCGCAGCTACTGTTGGCAGAACCAGTGTGAAAACTCTCTGTTTATTTTCTAGAAATTCCTTTTTGCGTTCCTTCTTCTGTTTGCTTGTTTCTTTCGTTTTTCCTTTTAATTGCCTCATGTCTACAAATTAAAATAACTCATAACATCTGGATAGAAATTGTAACCATCTATTCTTGAAAAATAAAGTAAAAGAAAACAAACAATATTATGATGGTTACCTGTATATCGAGATGTAGGTTACCTCCAATGCAGAGTGTACTTTATATTATTGTCATAAGTCGATGCGGCTAACGTTGCCTATGTGTGCCTGGAGTGGCGATTATACTGATTGTTCAAATTATTTGCTAAATTTCACCTGCTTATTGAAAGTGCAGTTTCTTATGTGCTACCACGTAGTCAGGTTCCGCTTCTTCCGTTATAGCTTAGGGTAGATCGCGATGCTATTGGATATTCTAGCGACCGGAGTTTCGTCTCGTTTCCACATCGGCGACGCTATCGCTATCCCTGTTTCACTTGTTTTTTTTTTTTTTTTATCTTTCTTGCTCTCTTGGCGTTTACTTGTTCATGTACTATAGACAGAAATTTTAATTTTCCTATTTGCTGACTGACTGACGTCAGCTGCAGGATAAATCGAACGCATCGCTTCAGAGGCGAACAACGAAAATCGTCAACAATTAGATTGGCTAAGTGGAAGAATTGGATATCATTGTCAGCACGCTGAGCGACCGACGAGAGTCGACGAGACTGCCGAGAGAGAGAGAGAGAGAGAGAGAGAGGCGACGGGAAAATGTCGGGCGGTCAGCTGATTAGCAGTACACGGTACAGTCAATCGCGGAATTAAAAGTATATAGCAACGAAAATGTTCAGATAAGCGCATAACACGAGAGATATGGGTTGATTGTGAAATATTCGATTAGAAGGATTTAGCAGAGGTTATGCTTGGTACGCTGAAAAATGTGACAGTTTGGCTCTTTGACGAGGTGAGAACTTATATAATGGTCATTTTGCAGACGTTTTCGTGCGAGCTTATTATGGTTTGCAAGTGTGCCACGTGTGAATTTGGACAATTAGAAAAAAATAAACAACATTTTCGATTATGAGAAAAATGTGTGCCGCTGCTCCAATTCTAAGTTGATTTTTTGCCAATTTTCTAAGGACTTTTCAAGACGCCCATCTTTTTAAAATAAAATGTTAAAATCAATTACTTAAGTTTTCACTGAAATCTTAGTAATGCTTGAGTGTTGTTATGCCTTATATGAGCTCAAGATAATTGTAGACTCTTAGTGTAATTATCTTGTGAATGCTAAATTTTTGAATAATTATGCTAAATTTCCAGATTCTAAACCAATGCCATTTATAATGAATATTGAAAGATCAGCACTTTATTATTTTAATTTTATATGCCTTTCATGATGTACTTATTCAATAAAAGCACTAATTATAAAATGTTTTTATACATTTTCAGATGATGATTGATTAGTGACATTAGACATTTTAAGATGAATTGGAAGAAATACGAAGAAACCTTCTTATGTACCACAGTTGATGCAGCTACAGAAGCTGGCAAAAATTTTGACACAATGAATCATCAAAGTGTTAATGTATCAACTTTATTAAAACTAAATACAAATGATGCTCGAGAATTTCTTTGTGGGTGGGGAGCTGCTGTGATCAATGTTACTGTTACTTATCCTGTAAATAAAGTTATTTTCCGACAGGTAAATAATGGCTTATTTAAAATTTTAATTAGTTAAATTTACTGGTTAATCTTGATCATGGTTGTTTTAATTCTTTCAGATTTTGGAGGGAGTACCCGCTACAACTGCAGTTCAGCAGTTATCACAAGAGGGAGTTAAACTACTATACCGAGGAATTTTACCTCCTTTGTGTCAAAAAACTGTGTCTTTAAGTTTAATGTTCAGCTTATATGAAGGCTGCAGACAGAGGCTATACGTATTGACTGATCACAAAACGTTTGCAAAAGTTTTTGCAGCTAATTTCGCAGGCACGTGTGAAGCAATTTTGATGCCCTTAGAGAGAGTTCAAACTTTGTTGCAAGACTGGAGATATCACGAACGTTTCAAGAACACACCCCACGCGTTTAGTATCCTCTTGCGAGAGTATGGAATTTCAGAATGTTACAGAGGTTTGGTGCCAATTATTTACAGAAATGGCTTATCAAATCTCATGTTTTTTACTTTAAGAGATAAGTCTAAAGATATACTCGGAAATGATACTACTCTATTAGCAAATTTTATTAGTGGTGCATTGATCGGTGGTTTTACAAGTACATTTTTTTATCCAGTGAATGTTATAAAGGTTCACATGCAATCAAAAATCGGCGGTGACTTTGAGAAGTTCACAAAATGTGTTCGAGATGTATACATCTCTAGGGATAGAAGTTTAAAAAGTTTTTATAAGGGTGTGCATTTGAACTTTATGAGATCATTTATTAGCTGGGGTGTCATCAATGCTTCCTATGATACTCTGAAAGGTCTATTATTTTAACGAAAAGAGCTGCTAGGAATCAAATTGTAACTAAAATAAATCATTTATTGAAATTGTTATGAAATCACGATAACTCGATTATTTCTAATGTATGTACATAAACTTGGTCTTGGAAACAGTCTTACTTCTGGATCGAGTACAGGGATAAATAAATAGATGTAATTATACGATTAAATTTCTATGTATGTATGTATACGAAATAAAATAACGACGTTTTAATTTCTTAATCTACTCGTTTTGTAAATACGATTAGCCAATCCGCGAATTGGCTCTGAATGTTATTCGTTAGGGTGAGCGAATTCTCGAACAACTGCAAAAGTTGAATCATTGCCATAATTGCAAAGCAAAGCTCGCACTGTCAAATCGCTGTTGTAATAAAGTGAATCCATCAAAAAGCATGAAATTCGAATTTGCCGACGATAAATCAAAACCTCACGCACACCGAAAAACGTATATTTGTGGCCGAAATATCCCGCAAGGAGGAATCAGCGTAATCGCTTGATATGCGGCCGCACTGCGGCAAAAAGCGTTCCCGCACGGAAAAGCGCAATCTAGTTACGTGTAATGGCTTTCCGATTGATTTCCTCGTAAAATTCAGCTGCAGACCTTTGCTGGCGCTGCAGCTTTCGTCGAACGTGTGCGGGCGCGCGAAAAAAAAAAAAAAAAAAAAAGAGGAGCGCGAGAGAGACAGAGATCGTTTGTGATACAGGCCTACATTACGCACGGGTTGTAGCTCCATATATAGGAGTCACCCTTTCTTCGTTGCGTGACATTTTCTGCCGCAAGCTCTCGCACCCCTCGCATGTGGCTTTGGCATTGATGACTGCGACGAACTTGAGACTCTATCAAGTCGTTGGGTAGTTGTCGCATTTTCTACAATTGCTAGCTCGATCAAAATTTCGTTATTTTTACCTACTCTGTTATAATAATAATTGAATTTCGAGCTTTATAGTTTCGAAAGAATATAATAATAATAAGAGTTACAAAGGCGACAGCAGCCTGATGCACCCTCGGGCAACTTAATTAAAAATCGTCCGACGCAAAGCTATTTTTAAAGCGTTCGCGGAAAAAAGGCTCGCGCGCGCAGAGATTTCCAATCGAAATCTCGTCGGTTCCGAATGGAATTCATCCGGTATCCCATTCAAAAAAGCTGCGCGCCCCGGCTATTTACACGTAACAATAACGGCGCGAGTTTTTTTTTCTCGCACGCACCCACGCGGGATTTATAAACACAGAGAGGAAGCGGCTTATTTTTCTCCCCTTGCTCGTGTGCTCGGCAATATAGCCCGCGGGGCTATACATACAACGAAGGCTCGACAGTTGGAAATTCAGGGAGTCGCACTTGAAAGCTCGCGCGGGGCAGCAAAAAAGCGGAAGCGTATATACATACACACACATCTGGCGTACGTGTATATACGGGCACATATACAAGTGACGTTACAAGGAGCATCGTAACGGGAGAGTCGGGTCGCGATGGTGGGGGGAGAGGCGTCGGCGCGCGCAGCCGCGACTGCACACATGTGCGGCGTCGGATAACACACAGCCCGGCAACAGTCGTGCGTGAGCCCGTTGGTGTGAGAAGAGCCTGGCGGACTGGCAGCAGAGCATAGGCCAAGGGACGAGAGCAGACGATGACGAGCCGCTGGACGGTCGTCGTTCGCGCCTACTAGAGCTATACTTCGCTATCTGCAGCGTACATAATACTATCTAGGATTATCAATTGACCAACGGCGGCGGAGAGTCGAGGTATACAACACAGCCAGTGTTGTGCTTTTCCTTCCGGGGAGGGGGTCCTCGGAAGATGTGCATCGCTTCGCCCGACGACGACTGCAGCAGTGATCCGTTGTTGTGCTATTTGCGGCTGCATCTCCGCGCATGCAGGAGCAGCAGTGCCAGCAGCAGCAGCAGTCACAGGCTCGCGGTGGATTGAGGCGAAGTATGAGAGTCAACCCTACCAAGATGTGCACTCCGATCGAGGAGAAGGTCGAGCAGAATCTCAAGGTAATGATATAGTATCGCGATAGGCTGATAGAGTACTCGTCGGCGTGCGCGCGGCACCTGTCTGCACCTCTTCCTCTCCTTTCTTCTCGTCTCGCGCTGCACACCTCCTTCTGTGTGTACTTTTTTACACCCACCCACACACACACACACACACACACACACACGCACACCTATGTAGCGGTTTCGCGGCTTCTTTTGTACTTCCTCTGCCCGCACAGGCTAGTATACGCAAAGCCGATTAATCAATGGGGAGAGCGAGCTGGAGATACAGCGTGCTGTGGTTTTATTTTTAAGCCCCTTGTCGTCGGGGAATTTGCGAGAAATCCTAGCTGACCGTACTCTCGTGTGTGTGTGTGTGTTTGTGTGTGTGTGTGGCGAGCGAGGATGCATTAGGTGATTATCTCGTTTTTGTGTTCCCCGCACACGCCGCGGTGGTGGCATTGATTTTCTCATTACGTTGTTTTTCCGGAAAAAGAGAGCGGGGCTGAAAGGAACGCCGTAACTCCTTATTCCGCGCAGGAAACTATATATGTCAGCAACTCTCTGTCGATAGACGCGTGTTCGATACGTACACACCTACTATAGGGTGTATAATCACTTTTTCGGTCTTTCACCTGAGCGCGAGCCGGCTGGCGAACAACGACGAGCTTCGATTAAATGAAATATTGATCAGATTACAGCGTCTCGGGAGAAATCATTACTTTGCTCTCTCTCTCTCTCTCTCTCTCTCTCTCTCTCTCATTCTCTCTCTTGGGGAAAGTGCTTCCTTCCCAATATTTTTGGAGCATGAATTATTCAGCATAAAACGTTCCCCCCCCCCTCCGCGTCGGTATGTCTCTTTCTCTTATTTCCGCGAAGACGACGGAGGGGCCTTTTTCCAGAAAATAACAACAACAGTCGCTCTCCGCAAATGAACACGCGGCGTCGGCGAGGTTCAATCTGCGAGGGCTTTTGACTTTCCGCTCTAACGAAAAGCTCTCTCCGACAAATGTAACGAGCCTTTCCCGCGGATAAAAAAAGAAAGGAAACACGATCTACGGGAGGAGAAGGAGGGAAAGGGGGAAAACGCATGTGCGCGCGTATTATGCGCTCGCGACAATGCAGCAGCGGCAGCTTCGCCCGGGCGAAACTCGCTTCACGAGTTTTACTCTCGTCTCTCACTCCTGCGGAGGCTCTAGACAACTTGTCGCCCATTGAGGACTAAGCCGTGCGGCGCGGTTCTCCCTTCACTCGCACTGCAGGATCGATAAAGTCAACTTTATAACCGGAGCACATATAGCTCGGAGGCTCTCCTCGCCGTGTGTGTGTGTGTGTGTGTGTGTATGCGAGAGAGATCTCTCGGCCCTGCGGCGCCCTTTTTTTCACCTGCGATGCGACGAGAAGAGGAGCAGTGGAGCAATTTTTGCGAAGAGGGACTCCTCTTCTCTCTGGCGGAGAATATCGAGCGCTTTTACTCTAATTCGAGCGATAATCGCCACTAATTGATCCATCGCAGCGGAAAGGAGGCGCGCGCGAGAGCGTGTCACTAATCCATGTTTGATGAGTTCTTTGAACCTCGACTCGCTCTTGCATACTTGTATATACTCGCGGGCACGTATGTAACACTGTGCAGCTGCCTATAGCTACCCTACTACCCACACACACACACACACACTCTCTCTCTCTCTCACACGCGGACTCGTTTGCGCGAAAAAAACCAGTCGCTGCTCTATTTTCGGCGCGCTTTGTGGGACGCTCGCGCGAGCGCGCGATATTGTTGTTTTTTTTTTTTTTTGCCTCTCGCGCGCGCCCGCACTTATTTTGCGGTCATTTATTGTGAGGGACTGTGTGAATTTCTGATGCGAGAGAAGGAGAGAGAGAGAGAGAGAGAGAGAGAGAGAGAGAGAACGACCGCGGGAATTCATCGCGCTTTCGGGATTAATTTATGCCCCAGTTCGGCTGGGGAGCCTCTTTTAAATTCCTGATTTATAAGGCTGTTTATTCGGGTTAATTATTTTATTGCGCGCTCGACTGTATATTGTATAATAGGTACAACGCTCGCTCGCTTTGAACAAATCAGCATAAATTACGCATGTTGCATTCGGGGCGTTATAAATTTTCGCTAATGGGATTAACTTTTGGCGCGAGCAAACTTATATATGGAGCAATCAGCTCTCGCGTGTGCTTTTTTACCTTTTATGGATTAGCCGGCGAAGAGGCTTTTAAAAAATTATCGGACTAGCGCGCTCGCGCGCTATTATAACGCCAAGTTTTCTAATGAACTAGCTTGGCTTCGTTGTACGCTACTGGGAGGAATTATTATTATTTATATGCTTATAGTTCATACCGCCTCGTATCTTTGCTATTTCGCCATTCGCTGTATTATTCATATCCCTTGTTCTACTCAACTCTGTTGTCCTCATAGCGCTTTAATAATTTCCAGATAATTATACCTCTAATAAAAGTATAGAAATTTTTTTTTCGCGATACTCATATTTCTGTATTATTTATAAAGCGATGAAAGACAGTTTTAATTATTTTATATAAAAATAACCAAGTCTATAGAATGTTGCCTGTGTAAAAGGTAGTTTAATTGTTGGAATTACTGTAAAGGTGAGGACTGGTATGGTAGCAGTGAGCGATGGTAAAATCAAGCCTATACCGACAAGACTCCATCTTACGATGGAAGTCCTTAAGCTACAGAGAGAGGATTTGGAGGTAACACGATCATTGATTAATCCTAGACAGAGTAGTTGAAAAATTTTACAATGAATGTGATTTACATGTATAGCAGTCAGCCAATCATAACAAGATACCTGCAGATACTAAAGAAAGAATGGTACAAATTACTCGTCAGAAGGTAGGAGGTCTGGGTCTCAGTATAAAGGGTGGAGCCGAACACAAGTTACCTGTACTGATATCTAGAATTTACAAGGGTCAGGCTGCAGATCAGTGTGGCCAACTCTTTGTTGGAGATGCTATTATTAAAGGTGAGTCACACATTGTTGTGGCAAGCTCAAGCTTTCTAATAAATTTAGTCTCCGTCTTGAGCTTAAAGGCTTAGCTAAATGGAAATTCAATAATCCAATATTGAGAAACCTGTTAGGGCTAAACTTGCATGTTTACCTGTGTGACAGTCAATATTGGAGCATATTTTGTTGACAGGGACTATTTCCTTCTCACATCTCTGTGACACTCTTTAGCCGGTACCGAATAAATTGTTTTTCTCACCTAGTCCAATTTCGTTTCCTTTTTCAGTCAATGGAGAATACATTACTGCGTGCAATCATGATGATGCTGTGAATATCCTTCGAAATGCTGGCGATATTGTGGTTTTAACTGTTAAGCACTATCGAGCAGCAAAGCCATTTTTACAGAAAACAGGTCAGTGTTCCAGTGAAAAATCACACTATTTAGCAATATTTAATGAAAACTATCTGAATTACAGAGAAGGAAGAAAAGTTAGACAATGCTAGTAATGGAGCTGCAGAAGATGGATGGGTTTCGCCGAGTAAACTAGTTGCAAGCAGTCCAAAAGCTAGTGGTCACAGTAGACAAGGTTCGAATGCTTCAACAAGCTCTACCAAGCAGAAGAAGTGGGTGGACATAGTTACAGGTATAAAAATTATCAAGCACAAGAATCTAAATTGCTTTGCTTCGTTTACTTTATAATCAATCTAAATGGTTACGCAGTGCCCCTGATGATGGCATATGTGACAAGATACATCTTTGGCACTGACAAATTGAGACGAAACGCTTTCGAAGTTAGAGGTTTAAATGGAGCACGAACTGGAGTGATACATTGCGACGACACCGCGATTCTCAGTCAATGGCTCAAATACATTGCCGACAATATCACAAGTTTGACTTATCTGCAGGTGAATATTTAAAACGACCCGTTTTATTTTTCACAGTGTAAACTTTCGAAGCTAACTTAATCTGATTCGTTTGCAGATGAAGTTGTATAATCGAAACTTTGGCGTTGGCGAGAGAATCGAGTACATGGGTTGGGTAAACGAAGCCGTCAGCAATAGCAACCAACTGTGGCAAAGCTACAGACCAAGGTTCTTGGCGCTCAAGGGTCCAGATTTACTTCTGTTTGAAACGCCTCCCGTAAGCATATTTTTCAAATCAATATCAACGAATATAAGCGAATAAATGAAGCTTTTAAACTTTCAAAAGAAAAAGCTTCGTCGCTGTGTACGATCGTACAGAACGATGAAAATAGTAATGGCTCACAGACACGCACGTCAACAATTACGTAAAATCAATCGACGCGTCCGATATATAGTTCCAAAATAAACCAGCATTTCACCTTATTCATCGGCTTTGGCAATATATCTCTGCTCAGCGGAGCGCGCATACGGAGCCAGCCTCGCACGACGATCGATCCAATAATCGATGAAATTCTAACGGAGACGTCAACCTTTACAGTGTAACATAGGCGACTGGTCACGCTGTGCCCTCACCTTCAAGGTCTACCAGACGCTGTTCCGCGTGATGCGCGAATCCGAGAACGTGGACGAGCGTCAGCACTGCTTCCTGGTCCAGAGTCCGGGCAAGCCGCCGCGCTACCTCAGCGTGGAAACGCGACAGGAGCTTCTGCGAATCGAGGCTGCCTGGCACACCGCTGTCTGCTCAGCCGTCACGCATCTCAAGGTGAGAGTGCACCTGCTCCACTGCGGCTTCCATATTACACTCTCGCCGTAGTGTCATGTCCCTTTTAATATGCATGATTTTAGCAGTCCGCGCTTACATTTTGCGGCTCATTAACATTGCGAGTTACGAGCTGGATTTGAATTTTTCTGGCGCCGAGCCAAGGATGCGGGAGCAGCTGGAAATAAAAAGCATATTACGAGTCCGGTTAATTTCTTTTTTATTAATTTAACTCGACGCGTTTTTAATTGAATGTATATTTTGCGTTGTACATTCATTCATAACGAATAAGAGCAAAGTCCGTTACAAAAGTTTTTTAATGAAACTTTCGTTGTTTCGTGCTGTTTCAAACGTCCGGAAAGAATGTTTTTTTTTTTAAGTCTCAAACTTGCATCCTTTTGAATAAAGAACACAAACAAGGTCTGCTAATTGAAACTCCACCACAGTTAATTAACTATCATTCAACGGTGCGAAAATATTGGCACGGCTGTAACACCCGGCGGTATAACGTTCTGTTGGTGTTATCTTTGGTTACACAAAGGCGTTTCGATGAAAATATTCCATATTTCGGTTCGAAGGCTCTTCTGACAACACAATATTTCATGCTGTAAAGCGACCTATTTTTTAGCGCGTCGTATACGAGAAGCTCGAGTTTATTCAGCGCTGACCTCATTACCTTCATTGAAACAGTCTTTTTGCATTTCAGAGTAAAACTTTTCCTATAACACTGAATGGAAGAGCTGCCGGTCTTACGTTAGATTGGACTCAAGGATTTACTTTGACATTTGAAGGGACGACGGATCCTGTTTGGAGGTACAAATTTCATCAACTTCGAGGCTCTAGCGATGATGGGAAGAGCAAACTGAAACTACATTTTCAGGAACACGATAGCATCGCTATTGAAACTAAGGTATGTTTTCAACGTATGGCTTATTTCTTCCAAGTTTTTCTTTTACATTCTATAAATAAATAAGGACGTTTGCTTATAGGAATTGGAATGTTCACAACTACAGAATTTATTATTCTGCATATACGCATTTATCACAGCAAGAGTCGCCGCGGTGGATCCGACATTTTTAAGATCGGCAACCCCGTAAGAATTAAAGACGTAAACGAGAATTACGCACGACTGAGAAAGTTACGTAGCCCGCCATTGAAATCCGTTATATTCTTAAGTTTAAGACTTTTTATTTGTTTACGGACAAACACATATTAGGTAAACTAAGCGTGAGTGCGTTTTTTGTGCGAAGCGTATAACGCGATAATTTTTAAACCTAAGGTAAAAATTAACAAGTACTAGTCAAGAATTTCACGTAGGCTTTCACGCGCACGTACTATTGACTCGACCAAATCAACCCTCCAGGTTTTGATAGTATGTATAGGGACGCCTGCACAATGTCTTGTATACATAAATATTTTTGCCTTATTCGTTTTATTCTAATTCGATTTATTGTACTGCGTAGACGTTGCTTACCACGAAAATCTGGAGGATTCCATTACGCTTCATTGCTTTTTGCCGATATAACTTCTTTTCGTATACTTTTTTACGCTTCTTTTCGTAAGATACATTGTAGATTTGTATGATTTTTGTAACACTTTTTATTAAGATTATTAACATTTTGGTTAATTGCTTCCGCGAGCATGATGCATTTCACATCGAACATTATAGGTGCCTTGATAATTATAACCATGACGATCCATGCTGATTACCGGAATGGTAACAATCAAGTTGCATAAATCATCTCGAAACATCTTGGTTCAAAGGTATAACGGCAATGCAGATGCCCATAATTTCATCGTACGGACTATTTTTTGATTTTTTTTTTTTTTACTAGACCCCTATAATGTTTTCTCATCATTTATGGTAAACGCCAGTATTATTCTATTGTCAATAAAACGTGACGACGTCACAGCTATAGCTCCATAGCAATAAAGACTAAGTAGTTAACATAAATCTCAGTAACCATGGTGGATTCGTAAAAAATGAAAGAATGATTATTATTCTGAGTAATTTCGAGCTAGGGTTATCTAGTTTAGCTGTTACCAATTGTAATAGCAGCTTTCTGCTTTTGTTTTTGATAGCTGTTTTCGATGCTTAATTATTTGAAAATAAGAAAGAAAATGGAAAAAGTCAATGCGCGAGTAAAACGTTACCTGCTTTTCGTTTTGACCCACAGTGTCTCCATGAGAAATATATCGCGATTGCTCGTAAGTTTTTGGCTTCAGTAGAAAATTAACGATACGTGAATTGATAGTTTACAAAAGAGTGCAAAACGTTCCTGAAATGATAAATAAAATTTACGTACTTTGTAAATAGAGTCACGGTCGCGTAGACCTAAACTGACCATTAGAAGGGTTCATTAAACTATATATATATTTATAAAACGATAGCTTGAGTTCACTTATCAAATCTTTTAAAGATTGTAAAATATCCAGAATACTTCTATAAATTATCTGAATATATATTAGTGAAGAGATTAGTTTCAGGTAATGTACATTTATTGTTACAAATTTATAGAGTATTTTTAAAGTTCTATTTTCGATCCTTCGATTACTCGTAGAAAGTGCCTAATATATCGTATCTTAGTCATTGTTGTAGGTTAAATAAGTATAAATTTCTTTTTTTAACGACTTTGATATCGCTTGAATTGTTGGATCTAGGAAAGTAAAAGTGCTTAATGTTTAACGAGCAAAAGTATAAAATTCTTCGATTTTTGCTGCTATGCATTAAATTTATCTAGTCTGTAATTTTTTTAGATGCCACCATGGTTAAAGAATACTCGACTTTAGATAGCGGAAGTTAAGGTAGACACTTCCTAATATAAAATCATAAAGTTAAGAAAATAAAAATAAAATAAGCATAAAAATTGCGAATGATATGGATACGTATGAATGCGTGTATATGAATCAGAGCTGGGTTAAATGCGTTTCAAATAAAAAGTAGAGAATGGAAAATGATCTTGAACCGCGATACTTACTTTTTTATTTCTTAGAAGACTTTATTTGCCTTACAATAAAAATAATTTGATGAAATCAAAGTTAAATGTAAAAGTTTCTACTTTTATAAATAGTCAATGACCAAAGTAATGTGTCATTGTTATACCCAACTAAGAAATGCTTAAACTATGAAATATACTTAAATATCGAATGCTTGAATCTTAATGTTTCAAATCTTTCTAAAAGTACAATGTATAATTATAACATAACGATGTTAACAACAGATGTTAAATTGAATTAAGCAATTTTTACGATACGGCGACAAAAGACCTTTGTATACCAAAAGTCATTTTTTACTAACAACTAGTCCTACATTTTTTAAATATATTAAGAATTCATTAACGACTAAAAGATTATTATCTCTAAGAAATAAAAACTTTCACTTCTTTAATGCAGAGAATCTTCAATACCAAGATTATAGGTCCAAAAAAATGTTGTACTCAAAAATAAGAATTCAAATTATGTGATATACACTAATGAATATTTCCCACTCGTGTTCTTTACGTTTTAAGGATACAAAAATATGGTGTATCAAATACTCTTGCTTGAGCTGCTACTTTTGATCGAAACTCTCGAAAAAAATCTCTTTCGACAAATTACTAAAGGCTGTTTCAAGACCATTTTCTATTGTCTATGGCGTCAATTAAAGATTACTTTGTCCAGCTTTGATCGCGGCGTGTTTTAAAGGCGGTTACAGGAGAGTAAGATAAGTAAATAAATATATAAGCGATTGAATTTAATTACAGAGGAATAAGCCGGCATCATTTCGACCGTGCACCCTTTTTCGAATAAGGCACTAAATCACGTTCGCGAAAGCCTATGAATACAATTATCTAAGCAAAAGAGATATTATAATAAATATAATATGCATATACGTATATAAACACATGTTACGCATATCAAGCGACTATCGCACTATAAATGCACTTGGAGAATGAATTTTCGATTTGACAAAATCGTTTGATCATTATCTATTTTCTTATAAACTAAGATGCTTAGTCTTTTTTGAAATAATATGATATGTATACTACTAATGGTAGAAAATTAATCGATGACCACACGCTTCAAATGCATATATGTCGATGTATATATATTTTAAAAGTGATAAAACAAATCTTCTAATAGTTATCAGATATTTTCGAATATATTATATTGCGTATTTTAGGTAAACGTATAAATTGAAATGATATAAAAGCAAATTTATGAAATATTTTTATCGTTTCCATCGCGCGCGCGAGTGCGGTGCGGAAATCTCACTCATAATATAATTGAAAGCTATACAAGAAAAACTCGAATACCTGAATTAGCGCGTACACATATAATACAATACTGATTTCATCGAAATGCCAATTTTGTCGAAGCGAGCGAAAATTTTCCCCGAGTGTGTACATTATCACCACCTCCAACACCACCACCGCTACACGACCTGTAATTAAATTTAGATCGTCATTAACAGACTGCACAATTGTATTGTACTACGTATAAGTTATAGAATATGCAAAATCTAACGGGAGGCGAGGAGGAAGGCGAGGGCGAAGCAGATAGAAAGTATAAACACTATAAATATATACGAGTTATAAAGGTGTTATGTAAGTGCAACCGAAAAAAAATGATAAAAAAACGCTTGACCGTATGCATGATGACTAAGAAAAAAAAAAGAGACGACTACGATGTTGATTTTATCGCGACTTTGTAAAAGTCCTTCGGGCGGAGAGCTTGCGAAGAAAAAGAATCGCTTTTTTGACGCGCGCGCGCGACTTCATTTTTTACTGCTCTAAAGCGAGCGATCGAAAACAAACCGCATGCTGTTATACTTATAGCTCTCATCGTTTCGCATACATTGTCTGTATACGTATATTATATATACACCTATATATATATATATATATATATATATGCTGCTTCGAGTGCGATCCTCCGTCTGTATACTTAGTTTTGGTGAAGAAAAACGAAGAGGAGATGATCTTCCCGAAGGATGTTATCGCGCGCTCATATATTATTCTGCAAACCTTTTTCTCTTCTATGTCACGGACACTCGCACACAATCATACAACTCAAGTACACCACTATTGCATCAAGCGATAATCTCGTTCTGTATACCACGCATCGCGCAAGACGTCATATCATTGTAAGAAAAAAAAAAAAAAAAAAAAAAAAAAAAACCACAAGCGAACATACGAACAAAGCGAAGCGCGCGGATATTATCACGCGCACCTGCGACAGCGCCGAAACCTAAGCAGCGACGTCTTACGTTTCGAAATATAGTTTATCTGTTATAATGTCTATCTTCCCAATTGACAATATGTTTCAAAATATATTATTGTTAGACGTTAACGAGGCTCATTTCTTTCGTCGAAAAAAAAAAAAAACAACAAAAATCAAACCAGCTTCAATGTATACTCAACTACCAAGTCGCTCTTCGCAGCTGATGCAAGAAGAAGTGTCGCGCAGGTGTAATATATTTGCGCTCGGATGTCTCATTAGCGACGCAGCACTTTGAGAAAAACGACGGGGCTGCTGCTGCGAAGGCAATTGCCTCTCTTCTTTCAAACTGCGTGCCAATTACATCGCGACCGGCTTATCTCCCAGCGGAGGGATAATAACCCGTCGGAAGGAGATTCATCGTCGATAAATTTGAGACGTACTTCGGCGACTCCCTTTTTTTCTATCTCTCACTTTCGTTTTCAGCTCAGTCCGGCATATTGTTTCTTCTGCCTTCCTACTTTGCGACTCGCTTTTTAATTTCACTTCTCGAAATTATTCGCTAGGATAAAAAGCCACTTTCGAAGAAGTTCCTCTCACTCTCCATCTCAAGAGAAGCCGAGAAGAAACTACTTGAATTTCGCGGCCGAGTTACCAAGATATTTGAATAATTCTTTAATATCATCCTTCGTGAAGCGGCGTGTCTTTTGCGAAACAAAAGTTTCAGCCGGAGCAAGGATACACCGCGCGCGCGCTTCTTCTTCTCCAATATCATCCGGCAGCTTCGCGGTCACGTCGTCTTATTTCCTACCGCGTCGCACAAAGGCTAAGATTCCTTTTGTCGAGAGAAAGCTATGTGTATCGATCGCGGATTTCACGATTATCGAAATTCCCGCTGTCGAGTTGACGATCCCGCGCGTATAATGAGCAACTTCCAGCAAAGTTTGATTGGAAAACGAGCCGCTAGTTCTCGGCTCTATTTATACGCAGAACGCTGATGCGCCTGCGGGACAAAAAAGGACATGGAAATGCGGCTCAAGCTCTCGTGTAATAAGACAGAGAGCCGCCCGGGGATAAAATACGATAAGGGCCGGTGTGTCGGCGAATAAAATGGAGGTCGCCGAATCGACTGCGAGAGACATAAAAGAGAGGGAAAAGCTCTCGGGGCGTTATTGGCCCGGCTCTCTGCGCGACTCTCCGGCGTTTTGTTACGTCGCGAGCTTTCGGGATGTTTAGTGGCCTCCGGAAATCATTTGAATTCCAAAACTCCGCGTATGTATCGAACGAGCTTTTATTTCTTTTTTACGCCGCCCCCCTGACGTTTGATATTGGCAAATTGAAGCGGGTGTGCAGGAACAAACAAACGTTTCTTCCCGTTTCTTCGAGTTCAGTATATACACCGACGTCGAGCTTTTGAAGCAACTCTCCTGAATCTAAAAAGTGTATACCCGAGACTTAATTTTTAATGGAACGTTTAGAACCGCGAATTTTTAAATAATCAAGGGCTTAAGCCGCCGAGAGCTTTTAACGGAAGTAGGTCAAATTTTTATCCATGAAGATTATTACGTGAACAGCGCGAACATTATTTTTTTCTTCATTTCTCTCTATCAGATTTCAATATATAGCGAGCTTGATCAGACGGCGTAAGTGCGCGTTTTTTGCCTTATCGCCGCGCGCGGGTGTGTCGTAAAATCTGGATCATGTATCGGCTCGAATTTTTTCAGTCCCATTATCCGGGACGACGACGCGTAATTTCATCATTTCGACCTACGCCTCCGAAGCACGCGTGTTCCATAGAATACCGTAAAAAAATTTAAGGACTTTTTCATATTTCGCGTACTACGTACGTTATAAAGTTATATACTGCATAGTTTCGCGATATGATTCGTCGTTGAAAGCGGAATAAAGTGACTTATCATGGGGCGCGGTCCTGCGCCTGCAAAGCTCCGAGGATTGAAGAGCTTTTATACCACCGGGGCTTAAATTTTTTGCTTCATCGGTCGATACAGGGAAAAAAAGGACAATTTTTTTTTTTTTTCGTTCACAGCATAGAGCGCGCGAGAGCGCGTTGACAATTTGAGAAAAAACTAAAATCCACGTATAGCGTCCGGTCAGCGCTCTTTCTTTCCTTCGCTGAATCACACATCCGCGTGTAATCCTCCACAGGCGCTAATTCGTATTCGAAAAATTTCCGCCACAGTATTGGGTGTATATCAATAAAAAAAAGTCCATCATCAGTGAGCGATGAAATAAAGAGCGTAGCCCGCAAAGTTCTGGGGGAGAAAGTTTACACTCGACTGCGCTCGATCCGTCAAGAGCCTGACGTCTTTTGTAAACCTCTCTCTTCTGAAGGAAGTGAAATAAGAGCGACGCTTCGTATAGGGTGAACCAACGAGGGGTGAGAGAGAGAGCATCGTACACAGCGTGATTTGATGGTGACTTTTCAGCTTTTAAACAAATGACTGCGCGACCAGACCCGGAAGACCCACGAAATTGCTTTTTTTTCCATCGCAGAGTGATTCGACTCTGCGTAAAGAGAGAGAGATGGAGACGCGGACTAATTTTTTCGAATTTTTTTTCGGCGTTGCTGACTGCGTGGCAAAAAAAAAAAAAAAAAAAAAAAAAAAGCGCGAGGAATTTCCTCATTTAGACAGGGAAGATAATAGGTGCGCGAAAAATAGAGGAGGAATTTTAATGTCATGCAGAGAGCGAATTCTTCGAGCTCCGCCGGCCGTAAGACCGATTTTGCTCGCGTCTGACTAAACGCTCACCTCTACCACTCGAGGCGAATCCCCCTGCGGCGTACGCTGCAATTTTTCGCTCATAAAGTTGGAGGAAAAAAAATCGATACCGTCATTGTTGTACGCACAGTAGCACACTCGAGAGTAAGCGTCAGCAAAGGAACAATAGTCTCGCTCGCTCAGCTCGGAAGAGCTTTCCATATTCCTGCTGACTCTGTCTCCTGCTTCGCTTCGAGTTTGTTGTCGCAGCGGCTCGTTGAACCCGAGGAAGCTTGCGCGAGCTTGGTAGTCCATTTAAATTAGCGAAAAACCAACTTTACCGCTCGAGTATATAATTAGCGCTTTATCATTTTAGCTCCGCGCTGCAGCCGCGCGCTATTCCTTAATTAAAAAGCTCGCGTATCCGCGTGGCGCGCGGATTAGCGAAAAAGAGCGCCGAGAGCTCGAGATAAAGCAATTAACGCCAAGTGAGCTCTCCTCGGATAGCGTCTTTACGACCTATTGCCTGACAGTTACTCGCGAGACGTGCTTTATCTTCCGGTCCTGCCGCTGCTGGGCTTACTCGCGCTCGAGTGTGTCGTCGTTGCGTTTGGCCCGAACGGCGATGATGAGAGTTTTCTCGTGTCGAATGGACGCGGTAATAATCGATAGACTCGATGCCTCGAATTCGGATGTACACATAGAACGTGGATGACGCGCAGTTATATAACTTATTATCGGCTATCGTTAATACACGTTATCAGGCGCGGAAAATCTCGGAGATTCATCGAAACAGCGCGAAATCACAGCTGCGCTCTTTCCGAGGTATTTTTCTCGCGCACACGGGGTAAAAGCGAGCAGGTGGTCGCGAGCATCGATTGCGGCGCAGCGATAAAAAAAAAAACGGGCTAATTGCTCGAGCACTTACAAACGAGCGCGGGTAAATTCGAGCAGTCGCTTTAATTAAGCGTTTTTCGAATAAATACGCGCTGAGGGAAAAGCTCGTTCTGGGGCTAATTTATGCGCTACAGCTAGCGAGTCTTTTTTTTGCCACACACTCTCGTCACTTCTGCGAAAGCATAATAAAGCGCGCCGACGTGTATATATACCGCGAAGGTGAAAACTGTGTCAAGAAGCTGCTGCGAGGTTTCCAGAGAGCTTATATACGAGGAATTTAATTTAGCAAAAATCCAGCCGCCGACATAATTCATCTTACACGCGGTACAAAAGATTCTCACGGGCATATTACGCGCGACCTCCGCGAGCTTTTGCCCCGTCATTAAAGATGCGCCAGAGGTATACTCGTAATATCTAGCGATATCGCCGCGAAACACGCACCGGAATCGCCCTTCAAGTATAGGTTTACGTACGTACATGTGTGCCGCTACACACTGCTCTGGCTGTATAAGCCGATTATATAATCTCGACTTTGTAGGGGGGGGAAGATGAGCGCGCAGAGAGATATTTGCGCCGAGTGGATTCAATGAAGCGAGCGAGCGAGCGTTTCACTCTCTCTCTTGAATTTATGCGCGCGATGCATTATGCATTATGTCCTATAGTTTGCACTCGGTAGTATCTTTCTCTCTCTCTCTCTCTCTCTCTGCCGTGCGGATACACTGCGCAGTCCAAATCGCGAGTATAGCGGAGCTTTATATTCCTCGCGAGCTTTTCCGAAATTCGCGAGAGGTAAACTGCCGCTGGACCGCGCGGCGATCGAAGCGGGTTTATGCGCGACGTGCACACGTGCGTGAGGCACGCACGTGTGTGTGTGTGTGTGTGTGGAGGGCTTTGATCGCGGAGCCGCGGGATTTTATCGTTGACGGAGTACAGCGACGCGTATATCTAGCTGCATGTAGGTTTCAATATACGATATGATATATAATATTTTTCGATGAGAGGCTCAGTCACGTGCGGCTCGACGACAGCTCTTCAAAATCGAGCTTTTACGTAACGAATCCCTCTGTACGCTATGTGCCGTTATTATTATCAAAATTCATAGACGTGAGAGTCAGAGTAAACAAAATATCCTCTCGTCGTTACGGAGAAGCTGGCAATTACGATGCTCGAGAATTTCACGGTTGACCCGGCTCTCTTTATATATAAGCAGCAGAGAAGACTCCGCGTGCTAATTATATACGTATATACCCGACCGCCGCGCGTGCAACGGTCTCTTTCTTTTTATTACCGAACTTGCGGCGAGACAGCAGCGGCAGCAGCTTGAGATGGAAGCTTATGAAACGAATGCTCGGTATTATTCTGATACTATTCATCGCCGGGTAAAATATACGCGAACCTCGAGCTTCCTAAACTTGGCAGTCCGTATATGTATATATATATATATATATGTTGTACGCCACGAGGCTAGCATATTGCGTCGTCGCAACGATGTTTGCAGCGGCAGCAGCGGTGCACGTATATACATTTCGAACTTTGCCGCTAGTTCCGCTTGAATTTATATTTTACGACGACGTTCTTTTACCCTCCAACTGTGTTCTCTCAGCGGCGGCGTATTTTGTACATCTACGGACTCGGCGTGCGGTAGCTCTGATTGAAAGAAGCGGCTCTAATCGAGAGTAGCTGTCGCTTTGAATTTCCCGCCCCGTATATTTCTGTCAACGCTGGCAACGATGCGGAAATATAACTCGACGAGATGAAATTGTCAAAACGTTTCGAGGCGTGTATATAGTGTCGCGCGTACATTATAGCTCGCAAAGTTTTACGCGGATTTACGTGTAACATTGTATCGAGCTTGCAAGCACAGATTTTAGTTACGGATCGAGCGCGCCGATAATTGCGTTAGCCGGCGTAACTGTATGAACGTATAACCGCGTAGATAATTAACGCACCGCTCGTATCTCTGTGACTAGTCCCGGCGATTATATACGGACTCGGTTATTCGTAAATACTGCACACGTACACATAGCGCAGATCCGATGCGCGATAAACGTCGAACCGGGCTCGCGGTTACAAAGCGACGCGAAATCAAGCACGATGCAGTCGTGTATTGTTTAACCCGTTTAGCGTATACGAGAAAGCCAGTCTGGCGTATAAAGTAAAAAAAGCACACTAAACCGTCGAGAGTATACCGCCGAGGCTTTTAAGACTCCGCGCGCCTGCGAACTTTCGAGCAACGGCGCGACGCGAAAGAAAGTTGCGCCCATAAATTAATACCAGACGAATAAAAAAAAAAAAAAAAAAAAGAAAAGAAAACGATCGCTCGCACGTGGAGGAGTTTTCCGATAATTCGAGGGAACGTATAACTTTTCGGCAGTGATTTAGGCGCGCTTTGCACGTATATATATATATATATATATATATATATACTTACACACAAAGCTCTTCGCGAGGATATTTCCGCGACGTATATCGAGGCCGAGAGAAAGAGAGTGGTATGGGTGTATATACATAAGCAATCGAATATATATATATATATATCGACGACGACTTACACGGGCAAACAGTGCATTCCGAGGAAGACGAGTTGAATCAAAGAGACGATCCTGGCATTCCGGGCGTCGGCACGTACTTTTTGCGTGTGGGCTTTTCGCGCGAGAAATTACCCGCCTTCCCACTTGACTATATCTATAGATAATGGAAAATACGTCTCGCGCGCGAGCTATTCGAACCCGCGCTTTAATAACGCCTCGAAAAATTGAGCCTCGAAGAATCCGCGAACTCTCGAGATGCATCGCACGTGCGCGCGCTTGCGAAAAGTTTCCGGATTTCTGAAATTAGCCCACCCTTGTGTGCCACTTACGCGTCGCGGAATCGGATGTACCATACGCGAGTCGTGGAACGAGGAAAAAAATGGATATTTTGTCGGAGAGAGAAAGAGAGAGAGAGAGAGAGTGAGGGGGGGGGGAGGGAAAGCGTGAGAAACGACGCGTTACACGGCTTAAGGGCGCTTTAACTCTCTCGCGTATGTGCGCTGGGCTATTCGAGCTGAAACTAACCTCACGGCGAGAGAGAGAGAGAGAGAGAGAGCTAGCTCCAAATGATCTCTTATATGCCGCGTCACGACTTCTGCCTCGTCGAGGATTTCGATTCTCCCTATAGCTCTCGGATGAGCTCACTCGACGATTATCAATATTATTACGCGGTTATATATGGAGTTTCGCCAGTTGCCGATGCTTAAGCCTGTGGAAATGGATTTCGGAGCGTCATAGTCGAACGAATGCGCTAAGATACCAAGGACAGTGAAACAAGCGAATCGTTGGGGAAAAAGAAAAAAAAAAACCACGGATTCGCGGTTAGGTACGGAGAAAGCGATGCGGATTAGCCGGTATATATAGCGCGGGGGACGAGTCGGGGGGGGGGGGGGGGGGGAAAGGGGGGGAAGGGAGAAAGGGGGGGGAGCCCCGGGGGGGGGCTGCGGGGGGGGGGGGGGAGGAAAAGGGAGAAGACGACAGAAGTGCGCGATCCCCCGGGGGACTCTCGCTCAATTTTCTGATTGTTTTCCGATAACTCGACCGGGGAAACGGAAAAGTAACGAGCGTTCAATTAACCTCGTGCCGGCGGCGTTGGCGTGAAAATAAAATGATCCTTTTCTCTGACCGACTCTGATTGCCGGCGCGAATCGATATCGCAACAGCTGGCCTACGCCGACGGCATTTATATATATATACGGTGAAACGTCCCGCGATCGCTTATCGCTTTGCTCGCGTGAATATTATATATACCGTCTGGCTGCCCCGTTGCGGAGTCGAGTAATTAGAAGTATACGCGAGAAAAGCTGTGCAAGTAGGGCAAACGTCGTTTTGATACGGTTAGAGCAGCAGCAGGAGTGACTAGTCGTCATTAGCCCCGGATGTGGGATCCTCTTTCAAGGGCCGAGAGAGAGAGAGAGAGAGAGATCGCGGAGAATTTTTTAATAACGCTCTCGCCTATCTGTTTTCTTTACTCATTCGAGGCGCTTTTCTCGACTTTCAAGCGGAGCTCCTTCCTTCCTCTCCTCATTTTAAAGGATTTTAAATCACCAAGGAATGCTATTACGTGTCCTTTTTCTCATTACTCACCGCTCGGCCCTCTCCTGACTTATATACCCTTTTTTTTCCCAAAGAGCGAAGCCGAATAAACAAAAAGCGATAAACGGGCCAACGATGGATGCGCGTATACGAAATTGAAACGAGACCGTCGGTGTATCAATCGTTCGCCAAATATATAACTGCCGAATTTATATAGGAGGAACAAAAGGCTCCTATCGCTTCGCGCGCACTGCCGCTCAGCCTCGAAACTCGCTTTTGAAAGATAATCCGCGCGGCAGTCTCATTCTCCGGTAATCCGAAAGTCGATCTATTCGGTTGTTCGCGAAGAAAATTGCGCCTTTTGCCCATACCGTGTGTATATATATATATATATATAACACTCGAACGCGATACGTGTGTGTGTGTGTGTGTGTGCACAGGAGGGCTGAAGGATGCCGGCACGTGGATGACCGCGAGACTGGCGAGCGGGCTGTTTTGCACAGACGTGTGTGCTGCTGCAGACAGCTAGTGCTCTGTCTGTCCCGAAACAAGCTCATTAGGCCGGTTATTAAACCGAGTGCGTGCGCAGTTTGGAATTCAATATACCGTCTATACCTCGTTGCTGTTCCGTAATCTGAGCTTCGCTCAAACAGTGAGCTTCCGCTGCCGAGACGCGAGGATCATTGCGATGTCTTATATAATTAAACCGCGATTATTTCGCCAGTTGGCTGCTGTCTATCATCGCATGATACTATGAATATTTCGTTGCGAAATCGAGAATAACACTATACGATCAAAGTATCCGAGCGCTCTTTGACCGCGTATAAGCCTTTACGAGAGACAGCGTTTCGGAAGCGAAGAATATATATCTCGGGTATAGCAAGTTCCGCAAGTGTCAATAGTCCGCCGCGGCGAGTCGTTTCGCGTACTGATACGCGGTCTCGCTCGACGTTTACGACACTCGGCAGTTCGCTCTTCCTCCGACAGTTCGACGTTACACACGCGCGATTGCAGAGAATAGACGATATCGATTCGTCGTCGCGCGGGCGTTTTAGGTAAGGGGGGGGGGGGGGGGGCTGTTGCGGCGTTAATTTCATTTGACTCGCGGGCCCTCCCGTGAGTCGTTATAACGAGGCCGCGAAATTTCCGCGCGGAAACGCCCTCCCGTCTCTGCTGTCTGCTCGTAAATTCTCGTCTAGCTTCGCGAGGAGAGCGATTTTCGTTATTTATTTTTATACACGTCCGACCGAGATGATGCAGCGTCGGGTCATAAATTACTCGCGCGACGATCGGCGAGTGTATATAACGAGAAGATTCCGTCGGATTTCCACACGCGCGCAGCCGAACTTCAAAAGAACAGAGATCAAAAGCGCCTGTATTAAAGTCCCGTGATCGACCTCATCATTTCGAGAGAGAGAGAGAGAGAGATGCCTCCCCTTCTACGCAGTTGATCAGTATATGCGCGCGCGCGATGCGAAGGTCGATCAAAAGTAGGTCTAAAAAGCCGCTTATAGCGATCACTAATGATCCCGCTGATGAGAGATCGAAGAATATACAACGCACGCGCGATTGCGTTTGGCTTAAAAGTCTCGCGAACGAAATTCCCGGGGATGTAAATGGGAGACAAGAGCGAATCCGTGCAAAAATAAGTTCCCACCTCGACGACGTATAATCATCCAAATAAAGAGACGCCGCGCAGCCTAACAAGTGTACACGCGCCCCGGAGAATGTTATATTCAAAAGCAACGCAGGCTCAGACGATATTTTTTACAGAGTTAAGCGAGTATGATAAATTGGATAGGCCGAGAGAGAGAGAGAGAGAGACTCGCTCGCTGCAGTATACACACAGCAGAGGGGGAGAAGACTCTCGCGGTCTTAGCCGTAAGTGAGCTTTAGAGCGCGTATAAAAGTGAGATAAAAAAGAGTCGTCTAGACAAGTACAAATTTTCCCTCTCCGCGAAATCCCGACGGCTCGGCGAAAATCGACAGATTTACCATCGTCACACGGGTTATTAACCACGCGCAAATGTTGACGCTGGCAATTGACTCGCGCTGATATTACGCCGTGGGCGAACTATATTTTCCCCTGTTTACCTATATATATCGTATTGACTCTATCGGCTCTACCGAAATCCGTACACACGTTCCTCTCTCTCTCTCTCTCTCACTAGCGTAAAAAAGCCATAATGCGCGAAGCGAGCAGTGAAGAAATTTAAATTTCCAGCCCAGCGTGAAAAACATCCTGTCTCCGTAACTCTGACAATGCAGAGCGCTATACGTATATAGCGGTGTAGCCGCGACGACGGGAGTTGGCGAGCTTTTATTTGGCTAGACTCGCAGGCGCCGGCGCCTAGTTTTGGCAACCGAGGAAGCTCCGTCGACGCCACACACACACACACACACACAGACAGAAGGCTAATTCCTTCTGTTCTCTACTGGCCGGGATGTGCGCGGCCCGTTCAAACATTGATTTTTCAGCCGCTCGCTCGCTCGAGAGAGAGACGAAAGTAATTAAACATTCGCTTTGAAAAAATTCGCAGTAGTCTGTGTATACGCAACGACGTCGTTTTCGAGCACTCGAGCCGAAGAGCGATCGGCTTTTCGAAAATTGGCCGCTTCTCTCCCTAAGGTTTGATGCCTCTTACAAAGGAAGCCGTAGCGTCAAAGTATCGCTTAATCAAGCAAGGGACGACCGAGTGGGATTATGCCCTCGGCTTTTCTCCGCCGGAGAGCCGAGAGACGATCGTCGGCGATTCCTCAAAAGAGCCTACTATAGCTTTCGCGTCCATCAAAGCATCGAAAGCTCGAGCGAGGGATCGAGTGACGGCCGCAGTCGGCCAGTAGTAGCGGTCGGGCTACGGTGCGGCGCCTAGAGAGTGGATACTCGAGACGGGAATCTTTGCTCAGACAAGAGAGCGAGGCGAGTTTCGACCTTGTCCCTTCAGAAATGCCCCGGGCGTAACAGCAATCCGGAGCTGCGTTATACAACGTAGACGAAAGTTATAAAAAAAAAAAAAAAAATAATAATAATAATAATAAAACTGCTGCACTCGGGCGCTAAATAAGTTCGTCCCACGGCGACGCGAGAGAGGCTTAAAAAGCTCTCTCCGCTCGACGCTGGTGCAGAGGCTGCGGCGTCAGGGCGCAGGCTCGGGCGCCGATCGGTCGAGAGGCTGCGTGTCGGAGGGAGGGTAGGGTGTCGCCGCCGCTCCTGGCCGGGAGTCCGCTGCCGGCGCTCAGTTGTACGCTACCACCCACGCACGTAGTACGCACGAGACAGGCTCCGCTCGACCGCACGTGCGGTGCTGCTACTGCTGGTCCAGCTTCGCTGTGCACGACGATCTATACCTTCGAGGGACGCACGCACGCAGGCACGTTCATTTTTTTTTTTTTTTTTTTTTTTTTTTCACTTTCTTCTCTTTTATTTTTACCTCGCGTAACCGAGCCTCGTCGTCGCGACTGATTCCAAAACTACAGGGGAGACGAGAGTGTTATGAGACACAGCCGGCAGGAGGGTAACGGCGAGGAGCGCTTGGCAAGGACATCGGCAGCCGGTGCCGGAGGTGGAGTGGCCCGCGAGAGCCGCAGCTATCATGCCCAAGTTTAAAATGAAGCAGACCAGCAGTTGCCGAGTAGTCGCGCGGACGAGTCTCTAACGCGAGAGAAGACTTTGAGCAGCGAGCGGTCACCTCATCGTGAGTATTTTCCTCTTGTTATACTCGCCTCGTTGAAATAGCCTTCGAAACACCCTCGCTATTTTTACAGGCCGCAGGCGTCGGCCTGAATAATACCTTATATTTAACCGTTCGCCCGCGAGTGTTTATGGAATATCGATGCGAGAACTCGTTACGATTCGCCAAACAAATTCACACAGACACACACACACACACGTACGTACGACGAAGGTCGTATATTCGCGCGGCGAGTCGAGTGCAAACCAAGCTGAAAACTCGGGCGAACGTCGCCGGTTATGAGTTTTTTCCCCTCTTCGCGAGAGAAAAACAAAAAGAACAACGCGTTAATCGGCGCTGCTTTTTATTTATTTATTTTTTTTTAAATCGACCTTGATATCCCGCGCTTAATCCTCTACTCCGAAGAAGCTTCGCACGGGTATACATAGCGCACACGTTTCAGCTATACAGATAGAGCTGGCTTTTCTCCGAGAGAATAATGTCGCGTCGCTCGTGTCCGGAGCGTATTCGCGAGTTTCCGCGCTTGGCTCTCGCGAGATAAGGTGCGGTTTTCTGGAAAAAGAATATAGAAAAGTAAGGATAGAGAAGCGCCGTCGAGATATCGGTACACACGGTCGAAATTCAGATTTAATCAAGGAGCGCGCAATATTAAGATCCATTTGTATCGCGCAGTGTCAGTGGAAGAAAAAACGATTAGTCGGGCCATATAAATTAACCAACCGCAAATCGAAATTGCCGCTCGGGCAAGGGGATCGATCTAGCCTAGCGAAACGTAGCCCGCGACGACAGCTTGCCGCCTAATGGGGCCGAAGAAAATCACGACCTACTGCGAGCGAAATCGGCCGGAAATGGAGGGGAACGACGTAGTTACGCGCTTGTATTTCAAAGTATTTTGCGAAAATTTGCTCGTTAATCGGTCAGCTTACGCTTCCGTCTCAATTCGCGCGGGGGATATATTTCAAACTTTCCGCGCAATTTCTCACCCCTCGTTCATTTGTCTCTCTTCCGTGAGAGAGAGAGAGAGAGAGAGAGAGATCGCGCGCGAGCGAGAATGTTTGTTAATACGGAAGAACCGGCGAGGCTCACGGATAGGGAGGAAAGCGATTCTTTTGTGCGATCGCCGACGCGCGAGAGTGACCCGTCATTTCCGATGGAGTGTGTCTTCTCTCTCTCTCTCTCTCTGCGGCGCCGAGATTACAGCTTGAAAAACGATAGCCCCTACGTCGTCCAGTTTGCGGTCGTCGGGATAAATAGAGCTGCTCTTCTGGAGAGATTCTTACAGCTTTCTCGCTCGGCGGAGAGCTTTTAAGAAGACTCCCGCTGTAAAAAGCTCCGAGTTATTGGTCGAATCTTTAAGCTCCCGCTCGGAACTTTACGGCTGTTGCGGCCGCTACTTTTCAAACAATCGAGCGTGGTGACTCTCCGATCGATGCCGATATCTTTCGGCGTGGGTGTATAATAAACGAGAAAAGCTTTGAATGCAAGTAGGCCACGAGGATCTTACGGAGAGAAAAAAAGCTAAACATCGCCGCGATGACACGAGCAGACGAGCGCTTTTTTATCGAGTCATTCATCACTCGCACGGCTTTTTCCCGCGCATTTTCACGCGTCAAGCTCGAAAAGCTCGTCGATAATCGGAGCCGCTCGCGTTTTGTTTACGTAAACGCGTGAGCGGTCAGCACATATAGGGGGGGGGGGGGGGGGCGTGTGCAGGAATTGAAATAGATTCCAGTCGAGCTGATTTACGCGCGGCTTGATTTATGGACCGAGGCGTCGAGATTTCATAGAATGACTGTTACATAAAAGTTTAGCGACTTCCACTATAATGTACGGGGTCTGGGAAATCTTTTACGATCGCGGAGGCATACGGGGCTGGATTAAGAATTTCGATCGATATTGCGCGACGTACATTACGATGCATCGGGGAGTATTGAAAATAAAAAAAAAAAAAACGTCTGTCGCGTGGAGTGCACCAATGGATTTTCCACGATGGAGATATGAGGCATTGTGTGTTTCGCTGTCATGCCCGTGATTTCGCTGCGCATACAAATCATTCGAAAAGTTTCGAGACGCGAGGTGGAATTGAATTTCGAAAGAAAATCGAGTGTACAACACGTATATTAGCTGTATGTACGTCGCACACATCAAACGAACTGCCGAGCGGAATAAAGTAGTAAAGGTCCGCTTTGGTCAGGCCGACTAAGCCGATGTCTTATTTTCTCTCTCTCTCTCTCTCTCTCGCGCGCCTCGATCGATCGGGAAAAGAAACGTCGCGTCTCGGAATAGAGATTTCGTCGAAATCCGGCTGGTGTGTACAAAGGGAGTCTCCGAGGAGAAAAGCATCAGCCTATATCCGATTCGATCCCTTCTCGTTACGAAACACCGCCAGGTGTGCCGAGCCGCGTTTTCATTCGGATTACGCAAATCAAGGCGGGAAATTTGAAAAGAGCGCGCTTTCGCGCCAATTACCCGAGCAGCGATAAATAACGAATGGAAGATTAGCGCGCTCGATCGTCCTTTTGATTAATTCGAGTAAACGAGAAGCTACGGCGTCATTAACTCAGATCTCCAGGCCGAGTGTCGAAAAAAAGGAAAAAACTTTCTTATCGCGCGCGCGGTGCTTTATTGGAGCGCGGCGGCCCCCGGGAATAAAGTCAACGATCTGTCGTGAGAGCGCCGCCTTTGAAACTAATTAAATCTCCCCTTGGCTCTGGAGGGGGAGTTTTATGCAGGCAACTCGAAAACAATAAATTGATTTAACTCAAGGCGCCTTATATACTGCTTTTTCGTCTCCGTATATATTGTTCAATCTCGGTGTCAAACACCCCTCGCTCTCTCTCTCTCTCTCTCTCTCTCTCTCTCTTTTTCCCCCGGCGTTGGCTACTGTACGGCCTGATCACGTTAACAGCTTGACAACAGGTGTTAAGCACGGCTCCTCGATGATCGCTCCGAGCTCTCCGGGCTAATGAAGCCTGCGCGCGCGATCGGCTGTACCCTCGTCTCTTTTCGAGTTTCCATAGACTCTCTCTCTCTCTCTCGTCGTTTATTAACCATCTCACTTTCGTGCGAATCGACTTGTTTTGGGTTTTTCGTTCGATCAACGTTTTACAGCTCTCGCCATTGTCTCTCTCGGCTATACATAACGGCGAGATCCCCCTGGAAAATTAAAATCCCTCCGATACCATAACGGTCAAGGCTGCGCGCGTTCGGGGCTTATTTACGACGAGCTTCACCGACAGAGACTGCTAATTGGCCAACTAAGTAAAAGTACATATATATAGATATCATAGTATTTCGCGATGATCCCAAGGCCGGGCCGAAATCCAGCCGACTCTGATAATCCAATGCAAATCAAAGAGGCCTCACGATCCGAGGAGTAGAATAATACGTCTTCTCGGCAGCTTCTGGGAGAGACGGACGTACGGCGCGCGTCCTTCGCGATCTTTAATTTGCGGCCCCCATTGGGAGTCCGTCGGCGACGCGATTAAAAGGAGCGGGGAGAACTGGAAAACAACAGAGATGGAGTGTTTCGGGAAATGGGATGGAGATAAGAGATAATAACGAAGGCCTCGGAGAGAAAAGTAAGTTTGGACGGACGGATCCGTTATATATATATATATATATATATATATATATATATATATATATATATAGTGGCCTACGGCGAGTCTCTGTGTAAATAGCGATAACTACTCTCGAACTGGAAATACCGGAGACGCACGTGCGTGAATTATTGATCGATTCGATTTACATCCTATGCGTGCGTGTGTGTACACACGAGCCGCGACGCATCGCAGGTCGACATCCTCAAAGTCGATGACAAACGTATTGCGTTGCAGCGCGAATTACACGCGTGGAGCTCGTTGTTGTTATCGCGAGGATATTAATTGACGCTTATTTTGCCGAACATACCCTGGATATAATGCGATATCGCGTTTTAATTATAAACGAATATGAAACGGATATTTTTCCCTGAAAAAAAAAAAAAATGTAAATCACTTTACGTTAGCGAGCGACGCGCCGTTTATCGATTGGTTTTATCAAAAACTGACGCGAAATAATCTGGAAGTTTATGAAGGCCGATGATACGCGTGTATTCGTCGTATACGGTGAATATATCTCACGTCACGAGGAGGACATTAATTATTTTTTTTTTTTCTGTGTGACACGCTTGTGTGTGTTTCCAGGGCTCAACAACATGTCGGGAGCGAATCTACGTGCTGCTGACACCAGTCCCACGCGTCAGCCAAGGTAAAGTATCGCTATGCAGCTATGCGGAACGAATTCGGCTGTAGCTCATTTTTATTTATTTATTTATTTTTTGCTCGATTTCAGTTTAGTTGAAACACCGTGTAACGCGAAGGACGAGATATATTACATCGTCGTCTATATTAGCCTATCGAAATTACTCAGACACCGAGTATAAATACTTTGCCGAAGTATCTATAGCAGACAATCGGGGTCAGATCTTAGGTTGGGAAAGTCCGAATTGCCAAAGTTCGCCGGAAGGCCCTTCCTCAACTATTCTCGAGATGACCGCGATAAATGCCTCGTATACGTATATCTCGTACTCGAAACGCAAAAGTAATCATCGCTCTGCTTTGCGCTTTCGGTTACATCCGGAATTCCGAAGGAAAGCTCGGCTGAAATAAAAAGAGATATTTTAAGACTACGGTATATCGGGAAAATCTGGTTCACGCCTCGCGCGCGCATCTTCGACATATTCCCGTTGATACCCCCGAAATCCAGGCTCGCCGAGTGTGTACGCTCGCGTGTGTTTCCCCCCCCCCCCCCTGAAAAAAAGTCTCCCGGGAGCTTCAGGAGCACACACACACGGAAAACACACGGCCGCGAATAAATCGCCCGACGCTCCGCGTACCGGAGGAATTTAGCAAAACGTTAGACCCTCGTTTTTTTTTCTTTTTTTTTCATACACACGTACACAGTACTCGACCACTGGCCCATGATATTGCCAACGGACTACCCTGTCAGAGGGGCTTGGCGAGGCCAGTCGATCGATGGGTATATAGGTATACATATAGGTATATATACTTCCTCGGTCTGTTACAGGCAGAACCGAACGTACAGCGTGGGACTACCCGAGCGTACTTCCCTCTTCCCGGATTCGTTGCTTCCAGGGAGCGGCGTCATACCACCTCCGCTTCCGAGACGACACTCGGCGACCGTAAGTATGCGCTTTTCCATAACTGTCCCGAAGCTACCGTACACTCCGTTGTTTGCAGGAGAGCTGAAGTTTTCTCTTATCGACGTTTTTACGCGCGTACAGCTGACAAACGCCGGCGAATTGGGGCATATTGAATATAAAAACTTTTCCGAACAATTGGCCGGGTCGTTTGATTTATACCGCGTGCGAACTCGAAGATAATGGCTTCGCTGCGTATCTATATATAAATCGAATAACGGAGCCGGATTTGCTGCGCCGCAACTTTTTCCTCCTGATCGCGATAATCCTCCGCTAATTGCGCGCTCGCGCGGGAAACATCAGCTCTCGCTGCGATGTACGCTTGATAATGCGCTGAAACGACGCAGAAGTCAATTATATATCGTATAGAAGCTTCTTCGACTTAACGGTAAGCCGCAGCTGCTGCTGATGCAGCAAGTACTTACTCCGCAGCCTGATGAGTTTGAGAAATTCGATTCGTCTCGTTAAAGTTTTTCGCTATGCTCAGCAGTTCACGTCATCGTGTATTTCTTTACAGATCCCGTCACTCGTCCATCACTGACACGTCGCACACTACACCAATTCACGAACAACAAACACGACACAAACAATAAAGACGACACGTCCAGGTGTAGAGACATTCGCGAATCGCAGGGATAAGCCGCGTTATTGACTAAATCGAAAATCTGAGACACAAGCGCTCTGATGAAGAATCTTTCAGCCGGCGGACGTAAGACCGCCGATCCCCAAGCGCAGCAGGAACGAGAAGCCCATCCCCATCCGAGCAAGCAACAACGGCCCCGACAACCAGCAGCAGTCATCGAGCAGGGGCAAAGAATCGCGTCAGCCTTGGCTCGAGGCAGCGGCCGTCGCTGCTGCCAGTCGGGCCAGCGAGTTCGATTTCAACGAGGAGCCGTTCGCTCGGCAACAGCAGCCGAGCGCCCTCGATCAGGCCTCGCGAGACCTCGGCAAGAGGCTGCAGAAGGTCAACAAGCCCCAGCAGCAGCAGCAGCAACATACCTTACGAGCGAATAGGTGAGCGATGCCGAGGACGCTACTCTAGCATGGAGACGTAAATTTTAATTTTCCCGAGCAGCAGGTCGTCGAGGCGAGGACAGCGCTCGCCGATAAGCAGGAGGCAGCAACCGAGCAGTCGATCCGCCGACGAGGATGACGAGGATGACGAGGAACCTTTGCGCATCGGCAAAAAGTTCGCCGAGATGCAGGCCGCCTCCAGACGACTCGAGAGGCGGCTACCCGAGCTCGAGCGACGCTTCCAGGAGAACAGGCAGGAGGTTCGTGAGCGCAGCTCTTCTATCGTTACGTTCTATCGAATTTCATCCGTACCCGTGACGAACAGACCAAAGCCGAGAAGCTGCCGAAGGCGACTCAGACGAACCTGCCACCACCGCTGAGCTCGATATGCAGCCCCGCGCCAAAGCCCCTGAACGCCCGACAGGACAGCAACGTCTCCTCCGACAGCTTCAGCCAGACCAGCTCGCCCAGCTACACCAGCAAGACCATGGAGGCGCCTCTGCTGCCGCACAAGCACGCGAACGGAAAAGTACCAGGCAAGCCTTCGCTCTCTCCCTTCGCGACTTTCGTTTCCCCTTTACAATGCGAGAACTGAATACAGGCCGAGCGCTGGCACCGGAACCGGAGAACCCGCCGGGCAGCCCGATCACCAAATCCATGAGCACGCCCGCGAGCTTGCAGACCATCGTCAGGTTCCAGAACGGCAGCAACATGTCCCTGCATCATCGGGTAAGTGACGATTGTCAGCTCGAATGTCGAGGGCCCGAAGGGCTTATGGGAAAAGTTTCGCGATTAAGCCACGCGCGGATTTTCGAAATATCGATTTCGCTTATATCGTATATACTGCCTATATGCTAATCCGCCGCGCGTGGATTACCTTGCGCCTGAGAGGGATCGACGAGCCTTTGAAGCCGTTTCGGTTTTTTCGTAATTAATTCTTTTGTGCCTCGACTCTACGAGGAATGATATTCGCCGCGCGTAGAACGGAGAATTCAAAGGACTGCTCTGTATGACAGTGTGTGTGTGTGTGTGTGTGTGCCGCGCACGTTCGGAATCTCGCTGTTGCAGATCATCAGGGACATGAGGAGACCGAGCAGCCACTACGTGACCAGAGGAAGGCTGCGCTTTCGATTCGCCCAGGTTCTCGCTAACGCCGTGGCCCTCATGCTGATAGCCGGCGGACTAGCGGCCTACTTCAAATGTAAGCCCGTCGACGCTATATTTTCCATCGATATTATCTATAATCCTTTGCTCTCTATCTCTGAGATACTTTTCAGGCGACGCAATTAGCTCGAAATACACACTATTATAGGTATACAGAGGTAGGAAAGGAGAGTCTATATCCTTTTAATTCCACAGCCCGTACACTAGTCTCTATTCGAAAGCAGCTCGCGAGAAAAGGCTCTTTCGGAGAGAAAACACAAAGAATCAACGTGAAAGCTAACTCTCTTACTTTTGCTCTCTCACTCCCTGTGTGCGCTGAAAAAGTAAACAGCCTTTAGGATCGAGACGACTCGGGCAGTAGTACACGCGCGTATCGCGTATTGTTAGACTTTGATATTATTACGGGATCGACATTAGCGTTGGAATATAAGTATAAGTGCCCCGTACGCGCGTTATTCGCGGAAAACGGATTACCCACTTTGATTTAATACCCTGTTCCCGGGAATACTCTTAAACACTCGCGGATTTTACGATATGTAGGTCGACCGGCGGCTTGTAGTCGAGGCGCGAGATTCGACGATTATTTCCGTTGAAATTTCAAGGAGAGAAGAAAACGCGCGATTTTCACAGAGTAACGAGCGAGATCTCGTTTGAAATAATTTACGCCGGCTTCTCGTTTTTCCGAGAATTCATTATAATAATATGAAGCGCGACTTTTTGATCATCCGCACCGAGCTCCTTTTTTGCGAGTCTGCAGCTCCTGGGAATTATAACGAGAGAGAGAGAGAGAGAGAGAGAGAGAGAGAGAGAGAGATAGCTACATGGAATGTTTGCCATACTGCCGGGGCTCAAAGGCAGTTTGATTACTTTTGGGGGAGGGGATTATGAAATTTCCCGTACACACACTCGCTCGTGTGTGTGCGAGAGAGCCGAAAAACAGCGATCGCTTTATTACACTGCGTGTAACATATTTCATTGGCTTGGTGCTACCGTTTTACAAGGGTTTCTATCCTCGTCCTTTTGAGCGAGCGAGCGAGTGAACGATTGTCGAACTTCTGTCGTTGTGTGGCTTCTCGTATTACATACGTGTGCATAGGATGTAAGCGATGCGCGTACAAGTGTAAAAGGGAGTTTGAAATTAATTCCGAGCGTTTGGAACTCAGCTTACCCAGCGACGGCGATGAAGCTGGCCAACGAGAACAAGACGACAACAGCGAGCAGCGGAACGACGGCGGTACTGTCGGAGCCGATCCTCTCGAATTCCGAGATGCAAAACCCGGCGCCGGGTATCTGCCTACCCGTCATCGTCAACTTCTGCCAGTACCACAAGGTAATGAAAAACTTTGAGCTGAAATAAAAACGAACTTTTAGACTTTCATTGGCTGCCTCCGCCACAGCGCGGTCTAAAAAAAGGGACGTCGCTCAAAGCTGAGGTCGACGAACAAACAAAATCTTATTCCGCCGAAGGGGGGGGAGTAAATAAAGAAAATTGAAATCGTCTCTACGGCTTCTTCTCGAGTCCGCGATTACATCAAGCGCGGCGGCGGCGGGGAAAAAATTAATCGAAAATTTCCTCCCTTTAAACTTGCTTCGCTTGAGAGCGAATAAAGTATACATATATATATATACGCGCCCGGAGCTAATTTTTATGTCGCGCACGTCGCCTTGTCCGCCCCATAATTCTCCTCGTCGTTGCAAAGTAGCGCAGTTAAAGCCTCTCGAAAACAGAGTCTGCGGAGAAAAACAGGGAGAGAGAGAGAGAGAGAGAGAGAGAGAGGTATACGCGGCGGGAATTAATCGTCGCTACTTTTGCACGCAGATCCCGTACAACTACACCGTCTTCCCGAACTACATGATGCACTTTAGCCAGCGAGAGGCTCAGCACGACCTCGAGCTCTACGACGCCGTGATCGACGTGAGATGCTACGAGCTCGCCGGCTTGTTTCTCTGCAGCGTTTTTGTCCCCAAATGCGGCCACAAAATGGGCCGAGCTGTCGGGCCCTGTCGGAGTCTCTGCTTCGGTTCGTTGCCCTTACATTTGATATATTCACCCACGTATTTAAGAGTCGTGTACGATAGAGTTCTTCTTGCAGAAACGGTGCGGCGTTGCGGCTTCTTCCTGGACGTCTTCGGGCTCACCTTCCCGGACTACCTGCAATGCGACATCTTCACGGAGAGCACGGACCCGAACGTCTGCATCGGTCACCAGGAGGTCATCGAGGCCGAGAAGCGAGCGGCCAGACCAGGTAAGAATATATTTTTTTTTTCCCTAAAAGCCTTTCATTGTCCCCTCGGAAAAAGGGGGCTAATTGTCGTCCACGGTGTACACAGCAGCGCGAGAGCATTGTTCGAGCGCTGCATTGTTTACTCTCTATCTCGCGGCGCTCGTTTGCCTTCGTATTGTCTCTCTCTCTCTCTCTCTCTCTCTTTGGGGCGCGAAATTCGCGCATCAGCGATCGGGAACAAAACGCGCGAGCGACAAATGACACGGGGAAAGAATTCGTATAGTCTATACTAGAGACGAGAATTTTCGGTTCGATTCAATTAAGCTCGAGAGGGGGATAAAAGCTCTCGCGTGCTCGGATCAACGCAGCCGAGTTTATGCGCGCGGGTAACCTGCTCCGAGTAATTTAAGGCGGCGAACGCAATTTAGCCCGGTTCTGTTATGGCGGGCTGCGTGGTTAACGCTAATAGCTTTACGTAACGGCCGTTATTTTGCGGGAGGCGTACGCGTGTGTGCGTTATATCGAGAGAGAGAGAGAGATGAGGGAAAAAAAAAAACAGAGATGCGCGCTCGTTAAAATTAAACGTTTCGCTCGATTTTCGAGATATTTTCGCGGGTACGGACTGATCGGGGAACGCACGAGCTGGTAAAACGAATTTAATTATTCTCTTTGGTATACGAGAAAATTAAAGCCTAATGCAAATACCTTCCCCGATAAGTCGCTTCGCTACTACTACGGACTGCCAGGTCAATACGCGTATTCTATATACATATAACACACACACATACAGCGCGTATAGATATCGCGGCGGCGATACATAACGCCGGGGGAGTGAGAGCACTGTACAGGGGCGTCGGAAGCCAAGTGCGCCGCCGCATCGATATTCCGAGCGAGCGACGCATCGATTCACTCGGTCTCTCGAGCTCCACTGCGGTTAATTAAGATTAAATTGTCAGCTCGATTAGGGAGGGGGGGGGGGTCGTGTGCGCGCGTATTATTGAAAAATACCCGAGCACCGCGCGCGATTGTTTCTTTCTATCCCGTCCTCCCCGCGATAATAAATCTCTTTCTTCGAGTCCTCCCCCACACAGAGCTGCCCCCGTGATTCATTGCGCGTATTCTCGACAGATCGCTTCATCAATAATTCCGCAGCTTTTTCGCGATTATTATTGCCGTGCGTTAAAATGCTGTAAACGTCGTTCGTTCGGTTTTTCACGAATAATTCGAGTGCCGATAAATCGATCACCCGTACGCGATTTCTTTGTCGCGTGGCAGCCTGTCCGAGCGACTTCCAATGCGACGAGAAGCGCTGCATCCCGCTGGACTGGCGGTGCGACGGTCACGTCGACTGCGAGGACCACACGGACGAGATCGGTTGCGGCGAGTGCAAAGACAGCGAGCGCACGGGACTCGCGGCCATCAGTTCGAAGGGGGCCGGCAAGAAGAGCAGCAGCGTGAAAAACGTTCTGGCGCAGGCATCGTTGCACTGCGGCGAGAGGAGGTGCATGTCCGCCTCGCACATATGCAACGGCGTCACCGACTGTCCCTGGTCACAGGACGAGAGGAACTGCCGTGAGTTTTTTTTATCCCCCCCCCCCCCCCACCCTTGTATAGTATACGCGTAGACCTCCTATAATTTGCAGTGAGACTGAGCGAGAGGAACGGGGACGTCGGAAGGGGTCGACTCGAGGTGTACCACGCGCGGAAGGGCAAATTCATACCCGCTTGCATAGCCCATTGGACGCCCTCGAGAGCCAAGAGCATGTGCGCCCTGCTCGGCTACAAGTGAGTATCTTATCGTGGCTTTTCCGCGAGTCGGGCGCGCTTTCACTCGACGCGATCCTGTACAGGCTCGTCAACTCCTCGACGCTGGTCATGTCCGAGAGCAACGTGAGCATCGCCGAGCCGGTACTGGAGACTTCGCAGCGCTGGAGACTGGCCCAGAAGAACCAGGGCAATCTGCTCCAGGAGCTGCAGCAGTGCTCCGACCAGAAGGACTACTCCAGCATCGACCTGGTCTGCTCCGGATACGGTGAGTGACCCTATCGTACGATGATGAAGCGTGGTAATTAATTATTAACGTTATCGCTCAGAGTGCGGCAGGAGGCCGCAGAACTTTGGCAACTCGAGGGCCCGCACGAGGATAGTCGGGGGAGTCGAGTCGGCGCCGGGCGACTGGCCGTTTCTAGCTGCGCTGCTCGGCGGTCCCGAGCAGATTTTTTACTGCGCCGGCGTGCTCATCGCGGATCAGTGGGTCCTCACGGCATCCCACTGCGTCGGCAAGTGAGTATACAGTCGATTACTCGCCTGATTTATACGTTCTATCGACGAAGCTTTCACGCCCGGCGATTTTTCAGCCACTCCGAGGTCTCCGGTTGGACGATCCAGCTGGGCATCACCAGGAGGCACGCGCACACCTACCTCGGCAAGAAGCTCAAAGTCAAGCGGGTCGTGGCCCATCCCAACTACAACCTCGGAGTCGCCCACGACAACGACGTGGCTCTCTTTCAGGTACGTGTGCAGCGGCCTTTTATCCTCGCCATCAGACTCGGTCTCCTAATTCGCGCGACATTTGCAGCTCGAGCGACGGGTCGAGTTCCACGAGCATTTACGACCAGTTTGCTTGCCGCCGGCTAATATCGATCTGGCACCCGGGACTGTTTGCACGGTTATTGGCTGGGGCAAAAAGGAGGACACGGAAAGTTCGTATACGGCTCTCTCTCTCTCTCTCTCTCTCTCTTTTGATCTTATCGCAGTCACGGCATAGGGCAGTACGCGGGAATTGACGGTCTGTTTCTTTCCTTTTCATCGCCCAGCATCGGAGTACGAGCCAGCCGTGAACGAAGTGACGGTACCCGTCCTCGGTAGGGAAGTCTGCAACGCCTGGCTGGTGCACAGAGACCTGAACGTTACCGACGGAATGATCTGCGCCGGATATCCCGAGGGCGGTAAAGACGCTTGCCAGGTTCGTACGTTACCCCGAGTGAGCCGAATTGTTTTGAAAGTTTAATTGTTTCGTTTCTCGTTGAAGGGCGATTCCGGCGGGCCGCTTCTCTGTCAAGACGAGAACGATAAGGATCGATGGTTCGTCGGGGGCATCGTCAGCTGGGGCATTAAATGCGCCCATCCGAGGCTTCCGGGAGTCTATGCGTACGTGCCGAAGTACGTGCCGTGGATCCTCAAGGAGATCGAGGAGTACTCGGAAAACGATTACGGCTAGCAGATGCAGCACTCGTACGCGGAGAAAAAAGTTGACTCTGGTAAGCGGAAAAATTACTGGACTATGAGGAGCGGGAAGAGGACCTGAGCGAACGAACGCGCGCAGCTTTCAAAAGTCGATATTTTATTATACCGTCGATCGAAAGTATTTTTTATACCAAAAAAGAATGATGATACGAGACAGCTGCGCAACGCGAATTTTCACGAGGGGATATGCCTCCGTATATCAGTCAATTTTACGATTGCGACAATAATGAAAATAAGACGCGTCTCTCGCTACCTATATCGAGAACGCGCATTGTGTAAACCACGACAATAAATCGTTATGTAACCAACGACAAGTTCGAGCGAGATAAAGGGAATAACGGGCACTTGAAACGAAACAAATATCGCTAACAATAAGATTTATTTGTGATGATTGATAATGTTATAATATATAATGTATACGCGCTGCATAAATATCGATGTTGTTGTCAACTTCTGACGCGGAGGCGGTCTATAGCTGCGCGCGACACCCACGAGTTTGCTAAAGTTTCGCTTTGTGTATCGAGCATAATAAGGAAAATTTAGGTTTAAGGGCTCTAGAACACACGTGAAATAAACGGAAACATATAGTAAAAGCGAACGATTTAGGTTGGAAGCATGTAGAGATTTTCAGAGGCGAATATATCTTTCGTTTTCTTCTCACCACGCAACACACACACACACACACACACACACACACATACGCAATGTACAATAGAGACTTGTGAGGTTGCACACATTGTTTCGACGACACGAGCACTAGAAATCTAGATTTCACCCATTTTTTACCGTTCGACATTTTTTCACACACCATTTTTGCAGCGAAAAACTGCTTCTTCGTGGATCTGTAAGTTTCTACGTGTTTCTAAAAGGTCTCTTCCTATTTAAGTAAATAGCAAAGTTCAGATAAATGAGCGTTTGTGGCAGTACTCTATAGGGAATCGATTATACTTTTGGTACTATTACATACAAAAATTATAACAATACCAAGTATTTAAAAAAATAAACTACATAAGTAAACGATTTCCGAACAAAAATAATATAAAATCGCGCATGAGATGCGAATAAAAAGATTTTTCTATGTCCTATAGATTTTGGTGGAGATAAAGAAATGCAACCAAATACGATGCCACCAAGTGGTTTATTACAACTTTTCTGGGTCATTGATTTTTGAACCTCCAAACAGACAAAGTAATAAGATCCTTGATTGTTTGGCTGTTCAAAAATTGCGAGTATACAGAATAAAACAAAAGAACCCAAGGAAAATAGTTTATATTGCATGAAATGCATCGGTCCTTTACTCGACTGTAAGAGTAATTATCCAAAGTAGCATTTCCGAATGTAAAAAGGCACTTAGATTATACACGTTAAGGCGAACAAAAATCATACTGTATAAACTTAAAAATACGATAATTATGTGATTGTGCTAAGATTAGAATGCGTAAGTATATTCAGATTGTAAAATTGAATATACACGAGTAACACATACATTAATCAGTATATTTAACGCAACAGAAATGATTGTCTCAAGAAGTAACTTAGAAAAAAATTCCAAGTATTTTATAGTGAAATTTGAAAACGTCAAAATACTTCTGATATTCTAACGCCGTGATATTGGGACTATTCAGCAATCAGACTTGCATTTCGAATCAATGATTTTTTTCTAAGTGATATAAAAGGAGACATTGCTTTATAGAATGTACAACTAATAGCCCCTTGTTACTCAAATAATACGTAATCGATGTAGACGCTATACCTATATAAAGCTAAATGATGTTGACTGAATTCTAGGGATATAAATTAAAATGAAGAGAAATAATGCACCAGCACTTTTTTGATCCGCACTCGAAAAGACCTAGTTTTTTAAACGAATATACTTTATACAAAAGTTTGTTATTTACAAGACCTAGAAGCCTTACAAAACTACTTTTTCAAGTGATGTCAGAGAATTATATGACGAGTATTGTTGATAAATTTTAATTGATATATTATAGAAACCATAGGCCAACATTTGTGAGAGTTAAGTTTTATTGAATAAATTATACTCCAACTGAGTTATCAAAGTTTAATTTAGATCAAAATACATTTTTCGATTGAATGAATAGTTTCTATTCTAACCAATTGATCTAGTTTTACGTTTGAAAAGTTATTTAACACAATTTACAAAGTATGACAGAAAATTGGACAATACAGTGATTGTCTTCCTTAGTATCCAGACAACGCTTTGTAGTTAGAATATAAAAATAAGTAAGAAACCTAATAAATATCAGACAATACTGTGTGAACAGACAATAATTAACTATAGGAAATGTTCCAAAAACTGGACAATAAAATACCTGTAACGTGAGATTAGTAAGTAAGTAATAAATAAATAACTATTAAAAATTATAGTTAAATTAAAATAAAAATATTTTTGGTGGAATCGCATTTAAAATATATTTAAAAATATCTTTATTTTGGCAACGATTCAAACTTAAGAATACAAATCCCGTATAATACGATTTCTAAACCTTGATCTATTCAATAATTTGTAGAATTCTACTCAAAAAGGTACATGCCTACATTCAATCAATTTTTCTATAAATTTAAATGGGATAACTTCAAAAATATTGCTAAGCTACTAAAGTACTAAGTAAATACAAAACTAAATAATAGTATGTGTTTAAAAATGTAAAATGATTTGCTGCTGTGTAAAATTGTCAATATAGTGTTAGTCAGTTTAGGATATATTTTACAGTACTAAAAATTTATAATCTGCGAATATAATAGTGTACAGAATAAAATAGGTATCGTTTGCAAATGAGAAAAATCCATACGATGCGAGATAAAATGTGCTAACGTTAAAATTAACAAAAAAAAAAGTAACTAACATAGAAAATATGTATAGACATACACTCGGAAAAATATTCAACAAATATTAATACGAAATTTATATATAAAATATTAAACGTTATCAACCATATACGAAAATTCAAAATATTTTAATCGAGGGTAACGAACATTTTTCCGAGTGTATTTTTGAATGCTGCGCACAAAATACAGATAACTTATAAAGAGAGACTTCTGTCTTCATGACATGATGAAAATTGCATATTTACTCCTGTGAAGTCAATGTTAAATAGTAAAAGGTTTGTTAAATTAAGTGATAGGTTTAACTGGAACAGTAACTAAAAACGATAGTTTAGCTATTAGTAAGTTTCATGTGCAAAGAAATATGCATATGTAATTAAAACATTTGAGATGCAATCGGAAAAAGTAATCTTGAATCAAAATTATCTCGGCATAGAAAAAAATCTAACCATTCAGAAAACTATTTCTATACTGTAACTCTGAGTTTCGTTTGGTTATGACAACTGTGAGTAGTTGTCATCATTTGATAGATATATATTACAGAACAAATATTTAATATATAGCCAAAAGTTTGTTGTTGAATCAAGTTTTTCATAACGGTAAAGAAATTTTATGTTATGAATGATTTGAATCGTTTCATTGAGTAATGTACATAAATTATCAATGATTTATTGTAAACAAATATTAAATGCAGCGATATTGAAAAATCATATGATTTTGTTAGGCAAAATAAATGTTCGATACATTCAAGATTGAAAATATTTTTATATTTAAATTTTCTTATTACCACATTAAGGTGAAAGTTTATATTTGATTTTCCTTTTTTACGGCTAAATGTTCTCGATTAAAAAAATAGTCTAGATACTTATAATTTCGCATATATTGAGATGTTGACTTTAAAGTCATTTTCAAAAATGCATAATTGTAGTAAACTGTAAAACTTTATAACTGCACGCACAGTTGGAATAAATATAGAGTAATGAAGAAGCCGAAGCTTGGTATACTTGTAGATCAGTATAAATATTATTGTATGATTATTGTTATTATTATAAATGAACGCATAATATTAAATGTATGATTTTTACACTGCAGTATAGCGAAACAAACTCACTTTAGCGAAACATAATAAAAAATGATCAAACCCAGCTCCTAAGATTAGTTACACTTTAATGGCCAGTTTATTTATTTTTGAATAGGTATTTTTTAGTGATCTGTATCTTGTTTTCACGCCGTCTAAACTTTATTCTTTGAGGGATATTTCTTGGTACTTAGTAAATGTACGCTGTTAAGAGCCAGTACAAATACGAAAGATGAAGGAAATTTTGTGAAAACTAGTTATACACTTCGAAAAGTAGAAGTCTATCGTATAATTACTTATCGTATAATACAGGTACAATCTAATAACCCTATATTACGATATGCATACATCACTTTAGCTTAAACTAAGGACATTTTATTTGTACATGATACAACAAGTTGATAGATTGTATCAATAACTACTTTTTACAGAGTTGGTGATTACGAAATTTGGGGTAATTTAATGTGATTGCTTTCTATTGTGCTTTGCACAGATCCTAATTGTACAATCAATGGTCGATATTATCGATATGCAGGCTGTAAAACAAGTATAACCGTATAATCTTGTAAGAGAATTAAAAACTAAGCTTAATCTTATTACACGTCTAGAAGTACAGGCGATACGTTTATATGATGTTGAATATGCAATGTGGGTATGTGGAGATGTTCACATATGTTGCTGTGATGGGTAGATAGAATAAATAATTGTTGTGAATTGTTTCACTGTAATTGCGCTACGTGGAATTAAGATCGAGGCAGCAGCTTTTTATGATTAGACTATCGTTTTACTTCTTTCAAATTTTCTATTAATCATAATGTTAGTATGGTTTGCGCGATCATTGTTGAAATTCACAATGAGAAAATCAGTTAAAAATGATTGAGTGTTTGCCTTCGACTATACATTTGCATCTAATAGCTACGAATTATTATTTCAAGTAAACTATAATGTAATATTAAAAAAATACATAGGCAGTAGTGAATAATTAATTTATTTTCAGTATTATAGGTATACTTAATCTAAAGAAACTAGTAGTAAAGATTGTACTCATGTAGATATAAAGCCATTTTTCTACTAAACTTTTTTTTACAATCATTAGAGAAATAATGTGTTCAAACACGATCTTAGATCTTCTTAAAACTTTCTTTAAGAAACTATTAAAAATGAGCTCTAATAAAGCCTTCGGATCTTGCAGAAAAAACAATCATACGTAGTAACGCTAATGCTTGCACTGCCTTTCCCCTAACATTTGTAGATTTTAGAACGTCGAAGCAACTGTCTGACCACTAGCGCAAACTATAAGGAGTTAAAAAAAAAAAAAAAAAAAAAAAAAAAAAAAAATTAAATATGTACGCGCTGTTCTATGTAAATGGACTAAACAAAAAGAATTAATCGCTCAGAAATTATTCGTAGAATATGCTCGATATTAAAATGTTTAGGCATATAATGTTTGGCGTTGAGCTGAATATACGATTGATTTTTACTCTTGCAGGCCAAGAGACCGCATAAGAAAAATTGTCATGACAATAGAGAGAAAGAGTGAGAGAATGAGAGACTTGTAAAAGTATCGCTGACAATGTCGTTGATCTTTGCAGCTGTAATTGCTAAATTAGAAGATTTTTTGTGGATACACAAATCCATATGCACAGCCGTAAAACTTATTCTGCAAGTTCATTGTTGTGCGAATTTACCAAACTGAAATATAACCAAAAACTCAAAGAGCACGGTATTCTTGATAACTCTAGAAAATTCTATTGCCCGCAGGTCAGACTAAACGGCATTTGTAAGCACAAAGCTTGTCGCTTTGTAATAAGAAATGTAATCTGTGATGTTGTTGTTTGCAAAAAATCTTCTATGTGCGATGATTATCAGAATGGTACAAAACAAAAGATATACTTAAAGTTGTATGCGCGTGAAAATTATACTGGTGTATTGTAAGTAAATATATAATATATGGAAGAAGAAAAAAAAAATATATATATATATATACGGTGATACATATTGATATAAATATATTTATGGAAAATGCGTGTTGACAAAATAAAATATGTATTGACTAAGCTTGCTTGTTTGTTCATTTCAGTGCCCAACGCCCCTTTTATAGTTTAAACAATCGTCTCAAAGTTTCTGATCCTAATTTTTATTTTATTATAAAAATCGATTTTGCATCTCGAATCAATAAGGTCGTTAAGCTAGAAACCTGAAACCTCGTGTTTTTTGCTGGTAAAGTAGAAATCCGGTGAGCGACTAGAGCTAACAGCCAGTGGTCGGTAAATGGAAACACATCATTTTCCTAGGATAGTAAAAGTATTTATCCCAAGTACCCTTGCTAACAAACACAAAGATGGACAATGCAAGTCATCAGAAAAAGCCATAGACAAAAAAGTGCACACACGCGATCGGATTACGTTCTCGGAGCTTTTTTCATTCATTAAAAACTAGCTGAAAATCCGCTCGATCCGCATGCGAGCGAATCATTTCACAAGCTTATCCCATAATGATTCGGGAGCAAACTTAAGGCCGTCCCGCCGGGTAATCCCTGTGATTTTACACTGTTTTGCGTCACATCCAAAGTGACATTTAATACCGCCACGGGACTTGGCTCGGTTCTCCGGTGTCGTTACAGAAGGGGTCTGAAAAGAAACGGGTGCACAGGACGCGCGGGGGAGATTTTTTTCGTCAGCGAGAGCTTTGTGCATTGAAACAAACGGAGCATGAGATGGGATTTGCTACGATTTGAAATCCATCCGCGTGAAAGACACGCTGTCGTTGACTTTGTGTACCGACTGAATCGCATACGTCTTGGAGACTATAAGAACGCGAGGTGACCCAAATTTTCAAAGGATCTCTTTCACGAATTCGCCAAAAATTCACGTAACCGCCAAGGGGAACAGGGTGGGGGGGGGGGGGGAGCGAAAGACTTAACCGCATCGGCACTAACGAACTCTTAATGAGCACTACGCGGGATACACGCGAGGTGGCGGGGCTTGCTTTTAATTAAAACAAACACGATTACAAGTTTCATCCAGAATTCATAAGCATGATCGATATGCGGGCGCGACGCTCCAGGGGAGGTGTATATTCACACTCTTTCATAGCGCCGCGCGACGTTTACCTCGAAAGTTACAAAGCGGCGCGAGCGAGCGCGGGAATTAACGGAAAAAAGGAGTGAAGCCCTGCAGCTGCGAGGGTGCGAGTTTTCCTCTTAATTATACGCGCCACCGGCAGCAGCAGCAGCAGCAGCAGCAGCACCCCGCTCCTTCCAAATTAACGCGAACGCTCGTTTTATTAATTTATTACTCGCCGCGTATATTACATCGGGCGAGGCGAAAGTTGCGGGCGTGATGCGCCGGCTTTGAGAAAGTGCTTTGCCTCTTTTAATTACTTTCTAATTGAATCGCTCTGCCGCGCCGCGGCTGCACTAAATCTTTTCCGGGCGGGAATTATTTACATTTTTAATTTTCTCGAATCAAAAGTTGAGCAATTTTGCGTCGACTGCGCAATGCACAATTTGTTAATGGATACAGGAAGGAGGTGATCGCATAAGCAATCGAGCCCCTATATTCGCGGAGAATATTCTCGTAGTTATTTGTCGTAAAGTAGTTATCGCATCGGTGCGCGCAGCGGGGGTCGAAATTTCGTCCTCAATTGTGGGAAATGGAATCATTACCAAGGTATATAGACGCGCTGACAAGATGATCCTCGCGCGCCCTTTTCCTGCCCCGGCGTATCCCCGCACACACACACACACGGCTTAATTATTTTAGCCTTAATGGAACGTGCGGCTTTTCTACAATACGGCTAATTTCCGAGGCGGAGATAAGCCGGTTATCAGCGACAATCGAGGCTGGAGGAAGAGGGATGTGTACACGAGTGTGGGTGCCTTACTCGATTGCCACTCAATTGCTCCCGAGCCACTTATTCGCCGCTTCGCTCTCTCTCTATACAGCTGTCTACATACGTACGGTATATATATATCCCGCTTAATGGGGTGGCTTGTTAGAAAGCCGAGGAGGCGAGGGATGCGACGAGAGAGAGAGAGAGAGAGAGAGAGGAAATCTACCCGCATGATGTGTGTCACGAGAGAACATAGACGCGGTTATTTTGCAAATAAAATTACGTTTTCGCTCAAACTTGATGAATAATGCAATAGGTTTGATGATAATTCGAGAGCACTCTACCATCTCCGCATATTATTACAATATTTACCGTTGCATAACGCCTGAGGAACTTTCCGGTTTACAAGGTACATTACCTCTCGAGCTTTATCTCGAATTGAATATAGCGAATCGTGAGCGCGCTGAAACAATAAACCGGGGCAAAGGCTCGTTTTTCCGCTTTGAAAAATCAAAAGGGATCCGCCGCGGAAGGGTTCGCACGCCGCGAGAATAAGCGAGCGAGTACCTATACATAACGAGACAGGAGGAGGAAGCGATAAATCAGAAAAGGTAGCGAATCGCCGCGAGGCTGGGACGGGCTTGAAACAAACGTGTAATTTAACAGTGGCGAAGTATCTCTCGGAGAGATAACCGCCGGTTTCCGCGCGCGCGCGCCGAAGAAGAAGAGATCGAGGGAGAGAAGAGAAAGAGAAGCGAGAGGCATAGGATTATGATCGGTTATATATTTTAGTGGGCGGGTGCGGGACTTCTGTTTAAACAGTAATTAGGGATAGCCCCGCCCGCTGCTCTTCTTCTCCTCTCCTTCGGCCGTGTGTACACACGCGCGAGCTTTGCCAACTATGAGCTGTTTTGCCTCTCGTTTTCTGGACTACCTGCAGAAGCAGCCGCCGCCGGGCTATGTTACGCGCTATTAACTTCCTCTTTTTTCCTCGATATTAGCTCTATACACGCTCGTTGAATACATTTCTTTATCTCGGAGCGATCAGTCGTTAAAACGTCGAGCGAGCTGCAACATGTTTATCCGAACGGGAAAAAGAGTAGCGAATTTCACGCGAGCCTCATATTTCCTCGGAAAGTATATTTCACATCGAGCGAAGGACAGGCCGGAACGAGGCGACGGTAGCCAGAAGAAGAAGAAGAAGAAGAAGCGCCGGTCGAAAACTCTCAGAGTACACAGCGCAACACATCCCCCGTCGTTTCGACGAATTATCTTCGCCTATGATGAACGTCCGGGCCGCTCTACTTATTTTTCGTTCCCATATAACACACGCGCGTAATTCTCGAGGAAAGACTATACGTAGTACGTTGCTGCAGCGCCGGAGAAAAACGCCGAAAGAGAGAGAGAGAGAGAGAGAGAGAGACGAGATCGACCCCCTGCGCTCGCGGTTGGACGCCATCTTATTTATTGTTTTAATTATATCAGAATATATCGTTAGAAGCCGTGTCAGGCCGCCGAATATCCGCGAGATTTATGCGCGCGCGCGCGCAGCTCTCCTCCTCGATTGCTTTATACGCTTGTTTTCGTCGAAGAACCGCGAGCTCGCAGCGTTGACGCGCGCGTAATTCGTTGCGAGAATATTTCGACCGGGCCTTATTCGTCCTATATCGAAAAATTGCTAATCGGCAAGAGGGTGGATTGTCGCGTTCGAAAATCAGTCGTACGTCGCGCCCCGGCAAGCCGATTACGCATCTCGAGAGCGATAAACATTCGAGAGCGGCGCGCGTAAGCCCTTTGTCATGCTAAGAGCGGAGTCTGATTGAAAAATGCCGAGCGGATATAGTCATCAAAGCCTGTGCATGCAGCGTATGCAGATACGACGACGAGCCTCTCGAGATGCGTAACTCTCGTTTCGAGGTTTTCAGAAGAAAAAAAAAAAAAAGAGTCGATCCGTATATATAGGATCGTAAATATATCCTATAGCTCGCAGCTGCACAAAGGAGCCTCGTTTTTATCGTGCTCGCGAGCGGTTGTCCAAATAATTCATAATTTTCGACGCGCTTCTCACGCGCGTCATGTGACTGCTAAATCATAAAACGCGATCGCGAAAAAATTTCGCACATTTCTTTTATGATTTTATTAGCCGGCATATATATTTCCGGACGAGCTTGTTTGTCTCTCTCTCTCTCTCTCTCTCTCTTATAAAAGTCGGGGGCCAGCAGCGGGTGTGTGTCTGGAGGCCCGAGAGCCGAGCGAAAAGGGGGGCTTCGTTGCTGCTGCCGATGCTGTATGTTCTCTTTTTCTTTCTCCGCTCTCTCGCGAAGGAGGAATGCTTTCCTATTATTTTCTTTGCGCGAGGTGAGCCAGGCGGCGTCTGGGCGCGCGCCCACTGGTATGTCTGGCATTTTTGGCCCGAATCTCTCTCTCTCTCTCTCTCTCTCTCTCTCTCCCTTCTTCTCCTTCGCAGCTCCGAACAAATATTGACCGGTGCGCGGGTACGGCGCATTTTTACGTACTCCTTTCGCGCCGAACCGGTGTACAGCGTGAATTTATGTAGCGTACGCGGGCCAGTATACTCTTGACAAGGACAGTGGAAGCTGCGAGGAAATCTGTCGGTGGATACCGAGGCGTCGCGAGTCGCACGGCTCGGGTCAAAACTTGATCGAGCAAGTGCATTCGGCACACGCGACCGTGGAGATCGCTATCTGCGCTTGATAAATTACTGTCCCTACTCAAAGCCCTCCATCCAGCGGAGAGAATACGAGAGGAGAGAGAGAGAGAGAGAGAAGATGTGCTTCTCTCGGTCCTCTCTCTCTCTCTCTCTTCCTCGCGCGCGCGCGTTGTGTCTGCAGAGCCACACCAACGACTCGCCTTGATATTAATTTGCCCAGCCATTGTCCAGCTTTATTACCGACATATCTTACCGATTTTTACTTTTACGGCCTGTCCGCCGTTTTCTCTCTTGTCTTATTACTGCCTTTTTTGTCTCCTCTCTAATTTCTAAAGACTTCGCCGGGAATCTCCGAGTGAGCAGTATTGTTGTCCTCCACGAGTGTATAATTTACGTTTATTTATACCCTTGCATTCGCGTTATTTACATTTTATATACAAATTTTGTATTATTACGTGCCTTTAGTACACGCTCAAGACGGCGACTTCGTTGGTCCGCAGACTCATCTTCTTCAGTTCCCTCGCCATGGACATTACGTTTTCTTCGGGTATGATCTCTAAGGGGGGTCGAGGTGGACCCAGGGGTAGGTCGGCTACCATGCTGGTCGCGACTTTCATGGTTACCGTGTCGTCGCCTGCAAAGATTTCATGAGCGCCGTTGGGTCGTCTGAAATATGTGATTATCGGTTGAATCACGCACGTACCGTAACGATCTACCTCTGCGACGACTCTGTCGATCGCTTCTTGAGCTTCTCTAGCTTTTGGGAGACCAGCTCTGGAGCGACAATGGCGCAGTATCTCGAAGCATAATTCCGGGATGAACGACGAGGTCGACGTTATCATGGAGTCCATTCCCAACGAGCAGCCGGACAGGGTTTGCTAAAATTGGATTTGTTTTTAATTGTTAGTTAATTAGGGTAAAAGTAAAAGACGCTCTGCTTACCGCGTCCATCCCGATGAAAATTGTGTAATTTTGTCTAAGTCTCCAAGCTGTTTTGAGCTCTTCAAAATCATCCGTAACGTGTTTCATGCCAGCGAACGTTGCCACCTTCTTTCCCACATTCGTCAAGAAGTATTCCACGTCAACTGTTACACGAATTCAACGCAAAAATAGTACATTACGATACGAGTGTACAAAGTAGGTCGTTCCCTACGTGCGCACGCGAGTATCGTATACTATTTTCCTATTAAGTTGCGCAAAGTTCGACCACTACAATTATTTTGAATAATTGGAACGTTATAGAACGGTGGCGTTGGGACGCTGGGACGGGGGGTACGGGGGGGGGGGCGAAGCCTTTGTTAAGTCCGTTTCTACAATTTTCTTGTTTTTTCTAAAAGAGCGGATGCGAAGCGACTGATACTTTGACGTTCGTTGTCCGTATTAAGAAAACGTCAGAATACAAAACACAGAACGCACGTTTTGACATTTCAGACGACAAAGATGTAAACAAACCGGCGCGAGCGAGAGCGCTCGGGCTCGGGGAGACAGTGTCGCTCGCACGTGTTAATGCGAAGAGAGTGCCAGAGATGGCGCGCGCGTATACACCTTGGAATCGCTCGTATACTCTTATACATTCCCGCACGCTCTTGTCAACTTCGCGAACGCAAATGCATGCGCAAAATCGAACTTTGCGCACGATAATAGGAAAAAATTATTAAATCAAAATAGGATATTAACACGTACGTTTAACTTTGAACAGAGGATTCTGGTAGAAAATCAAAAGCGTTCTCGGAGCGGATCTTCCCACCAGCTCCAAATAATTGATTATCTCCTCTGTTGACGTAGCGTTCAATTCCGGCTGAACGAGCAAGGAATCGACACCGATGCTCTCCGCCTGCGCAGCCTAAGAAATCCAATATAATAAAATTTACTTGAAAATTATGAGAAGACGAGTTTTCGAATAATGACTATTTACGTTTCTACTTACGAGTTCTTTTACGTCTCGTAACGATGCACCTCCAACGTGAATCATCAAATGCTGCTTAGTTTTCCCGACGGCTGAAAGCCAAGCTTCGGCCAGTTTCTTTCTCTCGTCGATGCTCAGAGCCGTGCCTTGTCCGTATGTACCAGCGACTGTTTAGAAAACAATACTCGTAAACTCATCCTTTGATGCAAGTTTGAGAAAATAGAAACAGGCCTGCATACCGAGAACGCCGGAGACGTTTTTCAATGCTAGGAACTCGGCGTATTTGGGGATCACGGATAGGTTCAGAGTTCGAGCTCTAGAATTATGAATAAATGAAGATATAATTAATTGTTCTGTGATCAGAGCTAGAAGGTTACGCGTACTTGTCGTTGTTGAAGGGAGTGAACGCCGAGGCTAGGGGTCCTCTGTACGAGAATTTGACGCCCTGAAAAGGCGAGCATTATTTAGTTTAATGTTTTTTATGGGATGAAGTAATGAAAATGAGAAAGATTTTACCTGCTGCACGTTACCATCGGAAGCTGCGAAATGCGCACACGCGATCACCAGAACAACCGCTTTCAATCGTATCATATCGTACTGGACGGTTAAACGCCCGCTACTCGTTCTCCCACAGACTGATAATTTTTTCTGACACCTTCACAGGTCGATGCGTGTACTTATCACCACCGATAACGATCATTCGGAGCACGCGCTATCTTATCTGGCAAGTTTGCCGATCGAAATCCAATATTTACCCATAAATGCAAAATTTTACAACGAGCCACTCACAATACAGCGCATTCAAAAACAATCGAAACACGAATTGTATAGCCGTGTTAGGCAACACTCGAAAACGCGAAAGAGAGATTATGTCTCGCCGGGGCACAAAGCCCGTGTTCACGCGAAAAATACACACAGCACACCTTAACCGAACGAGGTTTCGGGCAACAATCGCTAGACACGGTCCTTTCATAAATCATTTCAAAGAGAGAGAGAGAGAGAGAGAGAGAGAGAGAGAGAGAGCTGAGCGTATACACGGTACGTTCGAGCGGCTGCGAATGCGAAATATGGCCAGAGAGTACCACGGCAGGTGGCAGACGATGCGACGTCGGCACTTGTTGCCGCAAACCCGTCGAAATTTCAATGACAATATCGTATATACCTTCATAACGATCGGCTGTGCGCGCGCATAAGTGGGTGGACCTCTGCCTTTGAGCGCTCGTAGCGTAATGGGACAAATTGCCGGATCATTCCCGCGAGAATTTTGCCATTATGCAGGCAGGCAGTCTATACGCCCAAGAGACTTGCGTGTGGGTGGTGGCTCATTACTCGGCGAAAATTAGCGAATTCGTCGTCGAGTGTTTTGTCCGCTGGCCTCGAAGAACGGTATAATAACTAGGCGTAATTGCGGAGATTTGCCACGGCCACGCCTCGACCTGGGAGAGAATAATCCAGGAGAGATCGATAAATCACGTTATTACGAATTTTTCGCTTTCCGCTCTCGCAGCTGGAGCTTTTCATTCGTTAGCGAAATCAAACAGCCCGTCGCCGATCATCGAGTCAACAGATCGAGCTATAAGGCAATACGACCCAATTCGATAACGTCGCGTTAGCTCGATGAAAAATGCCACGATTCGCGACGCGTAGCTCCTCCGCTGCTCGGCAGCAGGTGCTCCATAAGTCAACCGTAATTTTTTTCCTCGACGCTTAGCAGCGCGCGCAACAAAGCGCCCGCGATAAATCGCGCGTTATTATTGCCAGAGCGAACTAAAAAAAAAAAAGGCAGCAAGCGAGTGTGTGTAAAGCAGCCCCGCTGAGGAAACAAAGCTGCGCTTGGCGTAATGAGGTGCGCGCATGCGAGATGAAAAAAAAAAAAAAAAGAGAGAAACTTAACGAAGTCACCGCGGAGTGTACGCACATAATAAGGCGATAAGGCCCTTTGAGAAATCCGTTTGCAGGCAGTAGCATTGTGAGCGCTGGCTCTTTGTTAAAGCTCTCTCTCTCTCTCTCTCTCTCTCTCTCGTCGGAGAGTATATTAAATTCCACGATATATAGACTCGTCAAGGCGTGGCCGGAGCTGCCGAAACCCCTACGGGACTGCACGCCGTGGGACATCTCGCGAGCGAGCCTCGGGGCGCAAAACCGAAAGAGCACACGGCGCGCGACTAATAACTGCGTATTAGCTTTGAAGAGCTGCCGTGTACGTACGTTGTACTCGGGCTCTTACAACGGGATCTAGATATGGGCATTCCGCCGAGCTCGAACCCTTTGAGACACCTATAGTGCCAAGGAATTTGTCTTTTCCGCTCGAGCTGGAAATTGCGCCTTGTAGCGTTAAAGCGGTTTATTCGTGCAGCTTCGTGGAAGGATCTCTTTTTCCAGTATATCGATGCGCAAATGTCTCACCTTCTATCGAGGAGTTCGGCACCTGCTTATAATACGAAACGTGTACACACAATAAAGCATCGTCGGCTATTTACATCGGCGATTAATAAGCGCGCGCAGATCTCGAGAGCGAGGCACGCTTCCAACGGGCTTTTAAAAAAAAAAAAAAAAAAAAAAAAGAAAGAAACGAGAGCCGTCGTCGTCGGGGAGAAATCGGTTGGAGCACCTCTCGACGGACAAAAATTATTTACGACTCCCTCCTGCAGCCTCCTCGCGGCTCGTCAAGTCAAGCTCAAATATTTAACTCTCCAACCGACCTTTATATATTCCATTCTCTCTCTCTCTCTCTCTCTCTCTCTCTTTCTCTCGTCACCCCTCGCGCATTATTCCAGCATCTCCTTGCTTTTTTCCTCCAAACGCTCGACGCACACGCCCCAGAGCACAAGTGTGCCCATCGGCCTGCAACAAAGCGCCGGAGCACGTGTAACTCGGCGTCGCGTCAAGTACTTAAGGTACGTTGACGAGAATTCGAGATCTTTCAAGGTATATATGCGTATGTATGCGTGTATATGGAAAAAGAGACTCCGACTGACTCGTAGTCGAGCGCGTAGAGGTACACAAAGCGACTATTGTTCGGGTCTGCAACGCGATGCACCTGCGCGAGTGGGCATCAGGTTACTCGCCACGAACGAAATTCGCTGGGGGGCTTTATACTCGGTACACTACCGCCGCCGTCGATTCGATTGTGCTCCGTCGTCGGGGAGCACGTTTATGAGAACGGAAGTGCAAATTATACCTGGCCCGCCTTAGGCTGACTCGTTCTACGGGATTTTCTCACGATCCGACGGATTTTCTAGACGCTGTGAGAAGAGAGTCGGTTATATACCGGCGGGTATAAGAGCGAGGAAAAGCCGGTGAAATGATCGGGGAATCGCGAAACGATAAATCGCGGATGACAAATTAACAAAGCCTATCTAATTAAGCGAAGCTCTCTCGACGATATAACGAACCTCGACAGTATATATAAAAACTCGTCGGGACGATTTCTTCTCTCTATACTCGAGGGGAATAATAAGCTGCTATAATATCTCGTCGAGTGCAACGACGACGAGAAGGACTCCGAGCTGCCCCCCCCCCCCCCCCAGGGTGTGCATCGATAAGATCGGCCCCGATACTGTCCGCGACCGTCTAAGATGGCGTTGAGACAACGAGTATAGGGACTACTATAGCAGACTCGAGGCGCCGCGACGATACAAAAGGAAAAAGGACGCGCGAACGAAGAAGTGCATATATATCGGCCCAGCTCTCCTCTCCGATTGGTCTTCGCAGCGGAGTCGAGGGGCGGGACTCGACCGAGCCGGGGCGGAAGGGGATCGACTTTTAACGCCGCCAGACGCGCAGACAGAGAGAGAGAGAGAGAGAGAGAGGATATCTGCGGGAGGGAGAAGAAAACGATTTTCCGCCGGGGAGATATCAACGCCGCGCGCGCTGTTGTGATGCGGCTGTGGCTGGAGGAAATTTATCGACCGATCGAGAGAGAGGCGTAATGAAGTTGCGGCTCTTTAATACTTGGTAATGATTTTACGATTTTTAATAAGGTATATATACTTTAGAAGCGAGCGCGAGCCTAATGCTGAATAATTATGCGCTGATTAATATTGATGAGGGGGTAAATCGAGAGCTAGGACGAAACGGCGTCGATTTGTGTAATTAATCGCTCGCGATCGGCTTTTCCGCCGCCTCGCGTTTTCAATTATACAAAGCGAGCGAAACCGGTCGCACCGGTCGGAAATTTTCGAATAACATATACAATACGCATGAAGCCTGTATCTCGCCTCATCATTATAGTTAAAATCCGGAGCATCGGAACACAATCGTAATACATATAGAGGCGCGCGCACAGAGCGGAGTCGATCAATTAGTCATCGCTCAGGATTTCGGCGGCCTTTCAAGTCCCTCCCCCACTCGATATACCGATCTCTCCAGCGCAGCCGATCTATATATTACGTATACATTCGCGTGCGCCGGTGTATCCCGACAATGACAACAGGCGCCGCGGGAGGCGTGACTCGGCTGCAGCGCCGACAGCGCGATATACATAGAGCCCGGGCATGACTTTACGATCCTGCCCTGGCGATAAAAAGCAGCGAACCAGCCGCGTTACGCCCCTGTCAACGCAGCTCTCTTTCTCTCTCTCTCTCTCTCTCTCTCGTTGCCGATTTACGAGTTTGCCTTTTTCCGCTCGCGATATCCGTGCGAGTACAGAGAGAAAACTCGTTATATCGATAAGAAGGCAGTACGTTCATAACAGTACTTCCATACGTATATACTCGATCGCGACGCTATCAGTGCTGATAGACATACTTACCGCGACTCGGGCCAATTTGGCGCAGTCAATCAGCGAACCCGACAGCCGAGCACAAAGAGCCGACGCGGCGCGTGCTCCGACACAATATTGCAGCTCGGATTGAAGTGCCGAGAAGAGAGAGAGAGAGAGAGAGAGAGAGAATGAAAAAACCGTCGCCTCGTTGAAAAGCGAGAGATCAAGAGAGTGGAAGGAAGCTCGTGCGAGCTTTCGATCGAATTGGGACTCGAGTGTCCTCTTGGAGAACGCGTCGCACGCGCAGATGTTTCCTACTGATCCTCGAGCTCTCTCAGCACGCGCTGCAGCTGATACACGGTATTATACGCGCGAATAAATAATCCATCCCGAGGATTCAACGCCGCGATGATTAGGCTGCGGTACGGACTTTGATCGATAAAAGCGGACGACTCATCGGGGAATGAGCCTGCGCGTTTTTTCCACGACTTTTCGTCGACGGTGTATATATGTTATTTTTTTTTTTTTTCTATACTAAGCACCAGATCGGTCGTATATACATTGGGTGGCCAGTTACATGCTCGTACGCGCTCATTAACGATCTCGTACGAGCAGGCCGATATGACTAGGTGGAATACACAGGCCTTCCGAGAACAACCAGCGCGTATGAGACACGCTCTGTGATCTCGAAAAAAAAAAAAAAAAATCGAGGAGAAAGGATTCGACTCGCAGCACTCAACACAATGAGATCCCACTGTTCTCGCATAAGCGTCACGATATCGCGTCGACGAAAAGAGCATATAGAGAAAAGGCGGATCGAGTAGGCGATGTCAAGCTGTCCTAGCGCAGCGGTGGCTCGCTTATACTTCCGAATCCGCGCGATATCGCCGCGAAAAGCTCAGCTCGCGGCTTTCGCGCTCGATTACTCGCTTTGCTAAGCGTTGTGCAGTGTATCGCCATATATGCATACCTGCAGCCGCGTATACACGCATCAACGGCCGCGTCGACGACGGGAAGCTGACGACTGGGAAGACCCCCCGCGAACGTTACCCCCCCAGGCGTCCAGGGGGCGCGAGCGAGCCATTGTACCTATACGGGCTTTCTCCCGCGATTCAATGGACTCTCGCCCTGGGAGGCGACCTGCGCGTCGACGACTACCGATATCCTCTGTAATTTTCGAGCGCCGACCGGAGATTTTTCGCGATATATATTGTTGCGCTATTCGAGCGGCTGCTGTCGCGCGGGACCAGCCACCTGGCGACTGTACACGGTTTTTTTTTCTGCATGCATATATGGCGTCGTTCATATTTTACGGTAACGCGGAAAGGATGTTGATTCTATATATATATATATATATATATATATATATATATATATATACCGGGGGGTATAGCGTACTCGCGCTCACTCCGCCGACAGTTGACTCTCGCGAGGCAGAAGCCGAGAGAGGTGCACGTCGGACTCGCTGGGGGGTAGTAGGAGGCGCGTGGCCCACATACGCGCACATTTGCTCGCGGATAAAGGCGAGATGGGGGGTCCTCTACGTATATAACTGCTCCCTCCGAGAAAGACTTATTCCAGACCTAATGACTCGCTAAAACGCAGGCGGATATATCTGCGGCCCTTTGTTTCCCCCACGTGTGTGCGTGCGTGCACACCTCGAGGGCTATTATGCGCGTGTCGCGCGATATACAAGCTGTCAGAGAGAGAGAGAGAGAGAGAGAGAGAGGGCTTACGGTCTCGAGTTGAAAAATCCCCGAATCGAGAGGGAGCCGTTTGACCGCACGCGGCGGCGACAAAGTAATCCCCGCAAACGGATTCGCGGATTTATCACTGTAACCTCGAGCTTTATCACACTTTGTCTTATATATACTCGATCTCGCTCGGAAATGTTTACGGGACGTATCCGAGAATATACCACGAGTGTAATTTTCGCGCGTTACGAGAGGATCGAGAAAAAGATGCGATTTATCCGAAACAATTTATTCCATAAATCGTTATATTCCCGCGATGAAATATCGCTTACGACCCGCGCGACCGAGGAATGCCAATAATATAATTCGTCGGATCCAGATTATTGCCGCCGAGCACGCGCTCGGAGAAATTGAAAAAGCATTATAAATTTAATAAGACGTATTCCCAAAAACGACGTCTAAGCGAAACCCTATATATATATATATATATATCGCTCGCGAATAAGAGAGACCGGTGCATGATTTATCGAGAGCCGCGACCGCTTTATTATATTCGCTTCTCTCGTATCGGCTCGGAAAAAATATACGACTCGTGCGTCCCAGGTATATATATATATATATATATATAGGACGCAGAGTCGACTTTTAATTTGTCGATCGTCGCGACGGCGCCTCCTCGCGGGGGCAATGAAATCGCGATTTTTACAAGCGAGCGCGTCCGAGCTTATTACCGGAGGTTATAGGGTTACCCGCCACGAGGTGGAAATCATTATCAACGATACTCGAGAGAGAGAGAGAGATCGGCCGGAGAGATAAGGAAGATCGTATACGGCCGCATTAAAAATTCGAGATATCTTTGATCGGGGGCGTAATTACGAGGACGTGCTCGCTCGGTCTAGACGAAATTTGAATAATATTCTTACGAATACCTCACCGGCCCATAAATCTCGAGAGTGAATGCAGCGAGTGACACGCGCAGGTAGAAGGACGAGGCGACACTGGCGCTAATCCAACTATACGCTGCATCAGAGGGGAAAGGAAGATAAAGACGAATAAAGTTTGCCGTGACTAATGGGCTTATTATTTTACGCATCGGGAAAGGTGAATCTCTCTCGGTTCTAATGCGATGTTTGCTCAATGCGCCGCGGAGAACGGGATTATACGGCGCGTTATACGCGCGCACAAGATTTGTACCGGCAGCGTATAGTACGTGTTTTACATGCGCTGCTGTACGTGGCCGCTGCTGCGAATTATGCGAGCGACGAAGGCTGCTTATTTCCGATTCAAATTGATGCGACTCGTAGTCGGAATTTATCGGCTCGATCGGACGCGCTAACGGCTTCATCGAAAGCGCGGCGAATCGGAGGGTATATATATATATATATTTACTCGTGTGAAAGAAAGTGTGTACATAATGCCGACCAAATGTTGAAAATTATTCCATCTGGCAGACGCGGAGCAATTTTCAAACGGTCAGCGGTGTATCATTGGGATCGAACGAGTTCTGTAAAGGGAGAAGATCAAAGCAGAAAAAAGCCACAATGGAGGATGATGTGTTTTTTGTGCGCTTCGACGTATAAAGAAACAAGCTCCGTTTGTCCGCAAGAGAGAGAGAGAGAGAGACGATCGTTTCGATCCATTACGTCCGCGCGCGCGCGACGAGGAGGAAGATCCTTAATTAAACGCAAAAATCGGCGAGGATGAGAATTCCCACGAAACCCGATACTCGCCGAGTTGTCATTACTCACCAATACAATGGCAGCGAGTATAAAAAGCCCGGCGCCTTCATCGTTTCCAGAAAGTCGCCGAAAAATTGCGACGCGAGAGACAAAGACCCGCGCGCGCGTGCGATAACGGCGCACGCGATGATGGAGAAAAAGGAGAAGGCGAGCTGCCGAGAAAAATAGAAATAAATGGCGGCGAGGGAGGGAGAAAAATGGCAAAGAGTATAAGCGAGAGAGAGAGAGAGAGGGCAGCAGAACACATGTCGCTCGGCGTATCCCGCGGTGCTTCGAGTTCGATGCGTGGGATTCATATATTACGCGCGGGCTATATCCCGAAAGGCGCGCGCGCGCACGAGAGAGAGAGAGAGAGAAAAAATCGAGCGCTCGTTAAGCGAGCGCGCGAGCTCGATGCGAAGCGAACCGAGGAGACAGATGAACTAATGCTCGGAGCCGCGGGGGGTTATACTGCTCGCGAGAGAGAGAGAGAGAGAGAGAGAGAGAGAGAGAGAGAGAGAGAGAGCATCTAATGATTTAGCCCGTCACTATATATACTCGCCGTCGTATCAGCGGCGACCTGCCTCCGTCCGTCCGTCCATCCGTCCTTCTGTACCAACACGCGCGAGCGGCTTGGAGATCGGAGAGGAAAATGGAATTCTTGGCAAAATAACTCGAGCAAACGGCAAATAATAGGCGGCGATTACGGCGTTAACACAACGCGCCCCTGTCATAACAGGCCTCGAACTATCGATTCCCCAGTGCAGTAGCGGATGTATCCTGGAAAAACATAAACAAACAACGACCCGGCCGCCAACAAGAGAGCTGCCAACACAAAAAGAGAGGAAGAAGCGAAAGCGAGTCCCAGAAGGCGAGCAAGACTTCCTGGCATTTGCAAAGAGCCACGCGACAAAGGCGGAATGTTTATAGTGGGCAGGTGAGAGATCATCAATCGGGAGAGAGAGAGAGAGAAAGAGCCAACGCAGCCTCCAAATAAACGACCTTAAAGAAGAAGAGCCACTCTTTCCTGCGCTGCGTTCAAGCTGCAGAAAAGACAACTCGGATTCCCGGAAGATTTTCCGCTCGACGGCAGAAAACAGAGCCCCAATATAGCGGACAAAGCTGTTGGCGCGTGTGGGGGAGTATAGAAACTCGACTGCTCCGCGCAGGAAATCGAGACCGTGCGCAAACAGAGCCGCGGACACAATGACGGCCCCTGCGCACTGTGGTTAGTAAAACGATCATCCCCCCGTGGCATCTTCCCTCAACACAGGCCCATTATTAGCGAGGAGATATATGGCTTTTTCCGCGCGCAGATCTATTCGAGCTGTTATACTGTCGAAAAAAGGGATGTAAGCGTCTCTATATTCTGGAATGACGCGCTAAAACTGGACCATCGAGGCTGGCGCACCCCCCCGCGCGCGCGCGCGCGCGCAGAGAGAGAGAGAGAGAGAGAGAGAAAAGGAAGATGGGCCCGATTTTTCGGAACCCGGCGCTGCCTGGGTGGCTGCTTTGTTGGAAAAATCCTACAACGCTCGGCCCACCTACTCGACGCCTCTATAGGCTCGGAGCTGGAGAGGGAGGCGGGGGCCCAAAATTACGCGGAATGTATAAGGCCCAATTTCTCGTTTTAACCGGCTCATAATGCCCGCCTCATTGTGTTCACACAGAATGAGGTTCCGCTCTGACTTTTACACGTCGCTCGGAAATCCACGGGGTTTGCGGCTCAATTATATATATACGTTGCGCGCCTATTTGTATCCGGTCCGCCTGCAGCGTCAACTAATTCACTCCGGCCTATTTTCACCATTTTTTCTTTTCCTCTTCGTCAAAGCAAACAAACAACTTCTGGCTGAACTTCCGCTCTGAATTATCACACGAGTAAATAAGGGCACGTCGAACGTCAGTGCCGGGATGAATTAATGGGGAAAGCGATTTGAAGAAAAAGAAAATTGAAAAAGAGTGCAACAGCGACGAGGGTCAGAGGCTCATTTCCGGAGGGTATATCTCTCGCAATGGGTGGCTTGATTGTAATGGAGGTATCATTTCGAGGGCGATACGCTCCTTTCTCAAGGATAATTGCAAATGGCATCTATTCATGCGACCTTTCGGCTCACTCGACCGAATACACAAGCGCGAGCTAAATTAATCGGATGATCTTGTGTTCGACCGAATAACGGTATCCGCGGACACTTGTTTTTCCTCGAATTACGCGGAAAGACGGGAATTCCGACTAAGAAGCTGTATCGGATTATCATTACAATGTGATTGTGTGGGGGGCTATATCTTGTAGATCTGTGCATACAGGACTACTCTATCTCAACGCCTAATCCGTCGCACGTTCGGCAGGAAAAATCGAAGAAAAGCCTCGGAGGGGCAGAGTCAGCTACTATATACACAGGACGCATACAAAAAGCCATAGCAGTACAGGCTGCAATCTCGGTCGCGAGCGCATAATACGAGTCGAGGGGATGTGTATATATATATATATATATATGTATAACGCACAAAAAAAAAAAAAAAAAAAAAAAAGGCGCGTCGTCGAATACAGAGGCAAGAGACAGCGTGTCTCCAGATAAGGATCTGTCGTGACTCGCTCTCTCCTGCGTCCTATACATTTGTATGTGTACTAATGCCGCGCGACACGAGATAGTCAGCCGGAGATAAAATGCCAGCTGCTACGCTAACACGTCGTTCGCCGCCACCGTTCTCGCGCCTGCAGCAGCCAGCGAGCGATGCCTGATGACCGTGAGGAGATGCGGAGATAACCGCGAGAGAGGGAGAGCCCACGCGACGAGCTATACCGATTGATTAAAAGAGCCACTGCTGTGGATCGGAAAATAAAGATGTCGAGGAAGAGGCTGCGGAAGATAGGAGCTATGTAAATTAATTGGGGGAGATAAGCAGATGTGGAATGGCTAATCGTTCGGCTTGTAATTATGCGGAGATAACTAGGGACGAGTCAATCCTTCTCTCTCTCTCTCTCTTGGCTTACGGCGACTTTTGAGGACCTTGAGCGTAGCAGCGTAAACTCGAGGATCCTTGGGACACGAGCTCATTGTCAAGGCCGCAGACTCCAAGGACGCTCGAGATCGAGCTTTAATTAACCAGTGCAACGGCTGCACGCGGAAACTCGCGCTTACACCTCTCTTCCACGTATATACGTACATCACGATTAGAAGCGGCTCGTTGCGGGGCAGCTTTACGATCCCGTCTACCCCGAAATTAGGAAAATCTGAGCCTCGACGATTTTTCCCGGAGTCGAGGCGAGAAGAATGCGAGAAGCTGGCAAACTGCGTGGAAAAAAGCGAGGGCCAATAGGTGAGTGGGTGAGTGACTCGAGCCTGGGCATTGTCGTGCTCCAAAGATATACGGCTCGGCTCTTCCCAGAAACAGTTTATATTTCGGAGCTGCGTGCGAGAGAGAGAGAGAGAGAGAGAGGGGAGCAGCAGCAGAAGATCGTTATATACCTGTACGACAGCGCCTCTCCGCGTCATTTTTCGGATTCTGCGATCCTCTCCCGAGAGAGTCACCCGGTCAGGGCCCGATCTGCCCCTACCTTTTTTCTCTCCTCCCGAATCTCTTGCGTAACTTACGATACTTTTTCCCTCCGCTGCTCTTTGTCTCTCATTCTCTCGTTCGTGCTCGCGCGAGGAATGTTCCCGTCGACGACTTCCTAGTCCCACGAATTTCTGGCAGGTATTTTTCTTTTTTTTTTTTTTTTACGGTAAACGACGTCGTAAATCCGGCCATCGGAAATATTTCAAAATATTCGCGTCGACGGACGGATGAGATCATTGCTCGAGGACTCTGATGAGCCAACTGGAGGGAAAAATTTATCGCGCTGAATATAAGAAAAAAAAAAAAAAAAAAAAAAAAAAAAAAGAGAGAAACGACGGAAAGGGTTGCAAAGTATAAATCTCGAGCTTGTAATAACGGCTCTGCGGAGGAGAAATCCGTAATAGGTTCCGTTGCACGCGGCTACGGATCGCTCCCCCGCAGTAAATTCCGACGCTTTCTCGCGCGAGGATGATGCAAAAAACGGACGCTGCAGTCGGTAGATTTGGAAAAGATGACTCGATCGTAAAGGTCGAAACAAGGGACGAGAAGCTGCGACCGCGATACGGACGCATCAGGACGTCGAGAGATGTTCTGGTACGCGCGCGCGCGCGCGCGCGCACGCTCACACGGGGAGCTGTAAATCACGGATCGGTAATAAGTCAGCCAGGTCATAAGGTTAGGCGAGGTGGGAAGCTGCTGCTGCCTAACTTTCCCGCTTTTTCGCTTTGGTCTATGGGAAAATGAAGAAGAACCCCGCTGTCGCGCAAGCTCCAGAGACAATCGACGCCCACGACCGATATTGTTGAAGCACTAATCGAAGGTTGAGGAGACGCGCGGAGACCCACCAGGCTAAACGAGCCAGAGAGAGTTTCACTTCCGCACAAGATTTATACGCGAGAGACAGAGAGACAGAGAGACAGAGAGAAAGAAAGAGACAACGTCGACTTAAAGGGACAAATACCATAAAAATTTACAGTCGGTAGTGGTTTTGCAGGATTTCCCTCGATGATTTACGATCTCGCTGCTGCTGATGCTGCCGGACTCGAAGAATTTCGGCTGCATATCTCTGCTTTTTCGACTTTGATATCTTAACGATAGCCGTTACGTAACGCGTATACGCGCGATAATCCTAGTTTTTTACACGCCCGACCTATTGTGTCGCGCGATTTTTTCCCCGAATCCAAAACACTTGACTCTCGGATCCGCGTAAAATCAGTTGTACACCCTGCATTGAGGCTCGCTCGTCCGAGAGAGTAGTTTCACCGAGTGGAAAACTAGCGTCTCTCTCTGTCTCGATACATTCAGGGGGGATAGGATAGGACGCAGTCGAGCTAGTATTGGAAAAAAAAAAAAAAAAAGATTTCGACCTGGCTCGGTGACTCCGAATGAGAGAGAAACGAAAAGCCAGAGACGAGGGAATAGAAAAAAAGAAGCCCGAGCAAGAGAGAGATAAAGAGTCAAAGTTCTCTCGGGGCATCGGAGAGTATAGTAGGACCTCGAACATAAATAACGCGGCCAGCGCTGGGCCCCATAAGTCAGGTAGATTCGTTCGGCGCACACCATCGCTATACCGCTGTCTCTCTCTGTCTCTCTTGCTAGGACCGAAAAAAAGAAGGAGCCTGTATATTTGGATGCGCTGGTGGTTTTCGGAGTCACGCCCCGGACTCTCACGTGTGTCTCACACATGCGACGTCTATCTCCGTTATACAATACGCACAGCCGTGACCGATTCCTATATGCGCTTGTATATACATGGGAATGGACGCGCAGGTGGAATCCTCTTTCGTGCGTGTTTATGTTTATGCGTGTGTACATTGAGACGTCTCCGTATTAAATCCGTCGACTCGAGTCTCAAAAATGACTAGTAGAGAGAGAGAGAGAGGGGATAATATAGGAATTTATAGAAGACTTGTCGCTGTTAATCACGCTATTAACCGAGATTTTAGGGCTGCTTTTCCAAAAGTCACCCGGGCTTTAATAAATCTTTCACCTGTCCCTCGCCTACGCCCCTCGGCCAGCCGCTAATCCTGTTAAAAAATAATTACCTTAAATTGCGCACCGCAAGTTATACAACACAGTTCGGCCATTAACGTTACGAGCTGCATTATTACTATATAGAGGTAACCGATATATTGGTAAGGTGCAAATCTTGAGAGAATTCCCGTGTACGTCCGCAGTGCGTTATGGTCAACACGCATTACATTCAGGGGGCAACGGCACGACTCCCCTAGAGAGAGGGAGCTGGCGATTATGGGCGACGATAGGAGTGAAAGTGATTTTCTATAGACGCAAGGGAGCGATAAGCATCGATCGGCCGCTCTAATGCCATTCACTTGTTTTGCACTCGGCGATAAGGATCTTTACGAGCCGCTGTTATTGTGATTAGACATGCCATCGCGTTTACTCGCTCGAGAGAGCTAACCCCCCGATCTTTCGGCGAACACGATTAATTCGTTAGCGACGATTCACCGATATTACACGCCTCGGCGCTCGGAGGGAAGAAAAAAAAAAAAAATTCTGTGCGTTCTCGCACAGTGGGTGAGTCAGTGGGCCAGTGGAGTGCAGTATATCCGCTCGCTAAAATATTTAGCGACTCGACCGAGGCTCGGCTAAAACATCATTGTTCAGCGCGGTGAGCGGAGGGCAAAGGGTGTCTATGGGCGGTTCGTTAGCGGGGAGGGGGGGGGCATCTCGTTGGGAAAGCTGTTGCTCGAGAGAGGGGATATAATGACGGAAAATAGGAAAGCGAGGTCGATCAGTCGCTGCGTGCGAGGCTCGATGTGACGTCTTTCTCGCCCCTTTTGTCCAAATCCTGGGCCTGGCATTTGTTTGCCGTTTAAGGCCGTTTACGAACCCCTACGCCGCGAGCGCGCAGACTCCGGTGGTCCCGCTCGCTCTCTCGACTTTCCAACGCGGCTGGCGAAAATATTTTGAACAACGGCATCTTCTCTCTAAATTTTCAAGAGTCATTTTTTCACTCTGAAAATAAGCGATCGGTAAGATCATTCAAGTGGTGTCGCCCGGAAAATAATGCAAATTTAAAAGGTATAAATTGACTTATCTAATAATCAGATGTTTCGTGACATTATGCAAGTATTGTTCATATATTATTAACTTTAGGTAATACCCTGGTAGAAATTTGGATGGTTGAACCAGTCAATATCCTAGCGGCTCGGCAGATTCATTCGGTAGAATCCCGACTAGAAATACTCGAGAAATCTCGCCGATAACTCGGATCGACCACTAACGTATATTTTATAACCTTTTGCGCATGCGTTTACTCTTCACGACAGACGCTACATCATACCAACGCATATAGTTGTGGCTTATTATATTTTTTATAATTTTATTTAAAAGGTATTTATTTATTTGCCCAATAAGCCACAATTACAAATAGTTACCAAAAAAATAGCCTTTATTGCGCCCCAGGTAATTTATTGATGAATTAAAAAAAAATTTGTCGAAAATGACCGTCCCTATAAAAAATACGAGCTATTTGAAACAGAATGAAACGAAAAACCGAAAATTCTCGTTTTGAACGCATTTTTGAACAATTTCACTCTTTCAAATAGCTCGCATTTTTTATAGGGACTGTCATTTTCGACAATTTTTTTTCTGAATTCAATATCTCGGGCTAAGCTATTCAGTAATGCCGGAAAAAATAATGTTAGCTCGGCCAGGTAATGAATTACCCGGGGCGCATTTTTTGGTAACTGTTTGTAATTGTGGTTTATTATAATTGTTATAATATTATTCAAAGATGTATTAGTGATACATGTATATTATGTATACACGCGAATTAAAAGTCGGTCTCACATCCTAATCCTACGTACTATAAAAAAAAGCAAGGTTATGTTATGTAGCCGCGACTCTTGCAGACGACTTCTAGCAGATCTGGCTAGAAATATTCCAGAATTCATGTCATTTTAGATGGGATTTCTGCCGATATGTTGAGACTGGAATCTACCCAGTTCATACAAATCTTGCCTATTTCTGGAAATATTATCGTCTCTACCAGGGTATGCGAAAAAGTATTTGGATGAGTGGTTAGTGTACTCGACTGTCAAGAGCTGGGGGTCCAAAAATTTTAATTTCCTTAATTCTCTATACTAAATCAATACATTGGGTAATAATAATATAAATGCACGAACAATAAATTAAATAATGAATCTAAAATATAATAGTAGAAATAATTAAATTTTTGAAAATTTATCTTTTTTTTTTTTTGATAAACATACATTTTTCATGTCACTCTTGAAGAAAGTTACTTTTCACTCTATTCCGACCGGCTCTGTTTTATGATTTTTCACTCTTTTACGGAGTCGCAGGATAACGAGGAATTTTTTGCCGCCGCAGAGATCGGAATAAAAATCGAATCTCGTTAGCACCGGGCCCGTAAAATTGCCCGGAAAATAAAAAACGGCCGAATTGACTTGTTTCGCGTATACACATATATATATATATATATATATATATATATACACACACACACCGGGCGTTGTATAGAGTCGAAGGGAAGAGAACTGCTGCACATGCACGTCGGCTGGTTTGTCGGTTACGCGCGCGGGGCCTTGGACCGAGTGAAAAGAAGACCCCCGCGGCTCTTGACGAATTCGTTTAGGTCGACACCGGGATTTGCCACGCTTTTTCGTTTCCATTATGCTGCCACACAGCTACGGTCAGCGCGTGTTCGGTGTCTCTCCTCTCCGGCTCTACTCTGGCTTCGAGATTTCCCCTATAATTGCCGGACCGAGAGAGAAAGTGCGCGACTTGCGAAAAGACGCAGCTTGAGAGCTTCGACCTATTGACAAAATTATTCAGAGGCTTAACCTCTTGCCGCCCGCATCTTTTGGAAATATCATAGTCACCCGGTCAGTGGGTGGTTAGATATATAGGGTTAGACGCTCTCTCGGGCCGGGAAAACAACTCGGACTTGCAAATTGCTCCCCGGCGCGCTTCCAGACTCCGAATCCAAAAGCATCGACTCGGTGATCGACATCTACCGATGCGGCCTGGTTCACTTTCACTCTCGGTCATACGCGGAGGCAATAATTCTCCTGGACCGCATCGACACGTGCGACCGAGTCCCGATGTTTACGTTTTCCCTGAAGAATAGCTCGCGCATGTGCGACACATGCAACGGAAATGCTTTCTCCCTCTTCCTCGGGGTCCGAAAGCTATGGCTCGGAAAAAAGTCCTTCGGTATTGAAGTATTTGTGGCTTTCTCGTCCGCGGGGGGTGCGGCAGCGCCGGGCAAAAAATCTGGACGAGCTCGACAAAATTTTTCGGCTCAACCCGTGCGCAGCTCATTGTAAATCTACGCGATAGCCGAAGGTCGTGACGGTCATTTTTTTTTTTTTTTTACGGCTAAAAACGCTTCCGCAGAGTATAAATCAATCCGGAAGTTTTCTATCCGAGCGCGAAATAAAAGCTCCGAGATACGCCGCTGCAGCGAGCGCGTGATTTATTTAGGAAAAGTTTGATCGGTTTATTTGCGGCTACGGCCATAATTTTGTTACAAGCGAGCGTTGCACGCAGGGGTATACCGCGTATAAAGGAGCTGCTGCTGTTGTTGCGCTTGTACGCGGGAGTTCGTACATCGTGTTCGTGTGCGCGATTCTGCGGCGAGAGCGAGTATGTTGGACACACCCACGCCACTCCCACCGAGCCACGTCCTCCGAAGGGATACACACACACACACACACTATACTCGAGATCGCGTGCCGAGGATATGCGCAAGTGAATCGCCATTATTATATCGCGTTATTTATCGCGCGGGATTTTTTTTTTTTTTTTTTTTTTTTTTTTTTTTTGAAAAATGTAGCCGTTGCGCTGATAAGCGTACGACGAGTCGAGTTTCTTTACAACGAAGGAGAAAGAATTTCACTTTTGATAAACTGCGCATACAGCCTGACTTTCGCGATGGCAATCGGGCTCGAGCTCGGGCTTTGTCTCGCGGAAGTAAGTATACGTCAAAAGTGCGCAGCTTCGCTTATCACGGCCCTAAATCAGCTGTTGCGCTGTTACGTGTCTGTGTGTGTGTGTGTGTGTGTGTGTGTTTTAGGTAGAATTTTCGTGTCCCTCGTCAGAGCGAACGGAAGCTCGCGCTTGCGCATCCACCGGTACCTGCGCCGTGCGCAGCCACCGAATTTACGATCGAACAAAAAGCGCGAGGCAATAAAGGTGACAAAATATTGCCAGCGGCGGTTATTTACGACGACCCGCCATAACTCACAGAGTCTAGAAGTCAACTTTCTTTTTTTTTTTCGCGTGAAAAGCGCGGGAAATCGTTTTGGAGAAACCGCGTTATATATACGAATAAAAAATCGAGAGATCGGCACACGGGTTTTTAAACGAGCCAATAGACCGAAGAAGAAACGACGACAGCCGCATGGAGATATCCCGGAGATTACGAGCCGTCCGCGCCGTAAACGGCTGGTTTTACGAATGCCAGCGATCTATTCGAGCCGATCGACTCTCCTATATATATATAGTTATGCGCGTAATTCGTTTAATTACTCCGCCGCTAATTGGATACGCGCGAGCGCCGGGCGCCACGAAATTTATCTCGCCTGAGAGAGCTGGAACGGCGAATAATTTTTAATGAAAATTCACGGCCACGGCTCTCTCGATCGTATTATATAAAAAGGAGTCGCGACGACGACGAGGACGACGATACGACAAGAGTGTGGGAAATCGAGAGCGAGCGTTGATAATTTTTCGGAACTCTCATGTTTATACCCCCTGGTTTTAACAACTTTTTCATTGTAAGTATAAAGTCCGGGTTTTACACGGCGAGGAAAAAACTTTTACGACTTTCAATTACGCGAGCAGCGATCGTAATTGCCGCGGCGGAATCAATGAGCGCGAGCTTCGCGCGCAACATTCGATCACAACACCACGCGCACGTCACTGCAGCGGCATACCGATGCGCTCGCGATAATTAATGTTTGCCGTGTCTCGCGCAGCTTCCTCGGCCCGATGAAACGCGCCTATATGGCATAACAAATGCGTCGCGCGATCGGCCGCTTCGATTTCGTATCGAGCCGAGATGAGAGATGGATGAACCGGCCGTATATATATATAGGAATCTATTAGTCATCGGGTTGCGCGCACGCGCAGACAGCCGACAATAATATCGCTGGCATTGTGCAGCTCGCAATTCATCTCCCTCGCCTTATTCTTCTCGAGGAATTAAATCGGTTTTGTATATATACGCGCGGATTAGATAAGGGAATTGTCTGTACATGTATATGTATATATATATATATATATACCCGTAGTGCAATTTGCGGGCCAATATAGTTGCTCGCTTCCCGCCACTTGCACTTCACGTCCCATTCAGCCGATTAATTTTCATCTGTACCCTTTCAGCTTTCTCATTAGCGTTGTTTCCGCTCTCCGCGCGAACAATGCCGCCCATATATATAGGCTGCTCGACCCCGAGAAAATCGCTTCCGCCTATACCATAGGGACTCGAGAGATCCGGCACTTGCTTCGCGGATTATTCGCAAACGCAGCGCGACTGCTCTCTTCTCTATATATCCCGTCTCTCGCTGCTCCGAATATAGCGCAATTGAGTGTCCATTATAGTTACCCCCCCATGCATGTCCCTCTAACTGGATTTACTCGTAATTGCACGTGTCCACTCGCTCGAGCGTATATATATATATATATATATATATATATATATATTTGACTTTCCCATATTTTCCCCGGGCTTATCGCCGTCGAGCATCGGGGGAGAATCATTCAAAGCTGCGCAGACAGGTAGGCGTCACCGGGCTGCGCTTCTCGGAAAATCCGAGAAAGCCAAAACAGAGAGTGATCATCTCTGACGTAATTTAAGAGACGCCTCATAGGTGAAATTCCTCCGCGGCGACACACAGCTGGGCGTGGCGCACACACTCGCCGAGGAGATGAGTTACGATCCATACCCTTTTTTCTCCTCTCGATATACTGATTATAATTTTTCCCTCATCCCGAACGCGATGAGTCAGCGGCCGGGGAAACTCCTTTTCCGAGTAAATCCGAGAATTCGATCTTAGTGTATATATATATATAGTTAGCGAGTTGATATAAATTAGTGTTTTGACAGATTGCCCCGATATAGAGAGTCGATTTCATCGGGATAAATCACTTTCCGCTAATGCGCGCCGGGCTGTTTGCACAGAAATAAATAAATCATTATATAGAAATTCCCTCCGCGCGCCGATGCGCGTGAATAATATGCCCGCGAAGCGAGACGAGAAGACGAGTGGCGAGAGGAGTAAAAAGGCAGTTTTTAGCCATCCGAAACAAACCCCCAGATACACCGGCTCGTCTTTATTTGCCGTATTTTTTGCTGACAAGCTTCTTCCACTGGGATGATTTATGATGCTCGTGCCTCAGAGGAGAGGAACGGGGAGAGAAAAAAAAAAAAAAAAAAAGCTGTGGGTATAGGAAAAGAGGAGAGAAAAAAAAAACAAACGAAAACGCTCTCGCTGCCCATAGCGTAAGCATTAATATTTATCGTTTCGCGCAAGCTGTCCGGCATGATTTTATGAAGAGGATTTACAGCTCCAGCCGTTGTCACTTGCGCGTTAGTCGGTCAAAAATCAAAATTCGTCCTTCGTGCATCAGTCAATATAGTCGGCCTCGAAACCGCTGCTCCGGATATTTCGCAAGGCGTACATAACTTTCTAAAAATGCCTATACATCTATCGGGCAGCATTCCGCTCATCTGATGAAGAACCCATAGGCGCTTAAATAAACGGATTGTTTTGACGAATAGCGCGACATTTGAATCAATCGGTCGTAAGCGTATTACCCTAATCCACAGTGGACGATGATTCGGGTCAATTTTTCTCGAAGATTAGACCGCGCGCGTGTGCTTTATTTATCGTCCGTTAGACTCACCCCTGGACTTATCCTTAAAAAATGACGATCTAACCCCCCCCCCCCCCCCCCCCCGCCGCGAAGCAGATGTAGCATTTTCCTGGATATCGCCCGTATACTGCGCACATACAAGACGCCGCGGCTTTGTTCACGCCTAAAACACACAAGGCGCGCGCACACTTTGTTTTACAATTTTTCTCGCTCCGAGCGCCTTCTCTCTCTATATATCCATCACCGAGTCTCTTTTGATTTATGAAATAATTAGACCAATTTATTTATCTCGATCCACAGCAGCGAGCAGCCACGCGCATAGGTTCAATTGAATTATTGCAGGCGCTGGATCTTGAAATACGAGCTCGATTAAGCTGGGCTGACGTAATAGCTCGCATGTAAATACAAACAAGAATCCAAATATCAATCCCGGCGATAAGCCGTCTGTCGGCATCCAAGCGTCGTACACCTAGAGCGTTTTAATAAATCGCCGCCGAATTTCCTCGGAAAAAAAAAAAAAATAGGCGCGCACGCGTGAGGAGCTGGTCGTCGGCGCGAGAGAAAGGAAAAATGACGATTGTCGTTTCACTCTAATGACCGCAGCCGACAAGAATCTTCTCGCTCTATACGGGCATCATTTTCGTTCCTTCTCTATACCTATATGCGCTTGTCGTTCGAGCGACCGCAGATTATCTACGATCTAGCGCCGGGTTTACACGCATTATATAGAGTTTTGCGTGACGCGTGTTGGCGGCGCTCTCGGGTCTTTGCGGTCCCTTTTTTGTGGGGCCCGAGAGATCACGCAGCATAGTTCTATAGCGTCCCGCGGGAGGATCCTCTATTGTTTCGAGAGACCAGCTGATAACTCACTCGACCGATCGATCAAGTGCTTTTTAAGAATCGGCGGCTGGCTGTTATCTTATTCGCGGTGACGTTGCAGGCGGGAAATTGAATATCGACTTTGCTTGTGTAGCTCTCGGGATATATCGCGCGTTCGTATTATTCTGAAATTTAAACTCAAATTTAATACTCTGCACTGGATGCCGATACAACGAGCTATACTCGTATACATCCAAGCTGGAATGCGAGCGTCATAATGCAGATGTGCGCGATGGTCGTGAAACGAGAACGCGATGAGTTACCGCGGCCATTGGCTCGAGTATCCCGGTTTACAAATTAAAAGCAGTTACAGTGAGTAATCGCGATTTCCCTAGCAATGCACTCCTGCGCGCATGCGCGAGGCATTCATCCTCCGCGTCAGTTGTCTTCTTTATTTATCGTCTCGAGCGCAGGTATCACTCGAGTCCTGAATAATCCAACAAAACTGCTGATTCCAGTACAGAGAGTATAAAATCGATGACCAGCTCGATCGTTGTACGCTACTCGTAATCGGTATGAGAAAGCCACTCGAGAGTACATTCGATTAAACCGCCTTCTAAATACAATCCTACATTCGCCACGCGCAGCAAAGTGGCACCGGTAGGATTCGTTATGCTCCTCGAGAGACGAAAAAAACAAACGATATCTCTCGCGTACATACGCGGCATTATAGCTCACTGCGTCGCGTAATAAATCGAGCCATTCACGTGATTAATTAAACGTAATGACCGAGAGAGCCGCTCTCTCGTCGGCTGTGAGCGATGTCGGAACTAAAACAATGCTCGGCCTTTTACACGAATGATACGAGCGAAACGCTCTCCTTTCGCCTTTTCATCTACCTCGACGATCTCCGTACAGGTTATATATATATATATAACACACAGTCTACTCAGCACTCATGGACCCGGCTATAGGATTCATTATTATAATGTCGGTGCGTTTGTTTACGGTAACGGAGCTCACGATTCGTGTATATATATATGTGTGTGTATATATAT